>LRSR01005485.1:0-13418 GCA_001579985.1 Hypsibius dujardini | reverse complement strand
AATGTAAAAAAATATATATATTATTAATCAATCAATCAAGCATTTTATGCAATGGCGAAATATACTTTTCGCTGAATATTTCTCTGCTGAATTGAAGATTCTCTTCCGCGAGTCGTATTTTTAAAATTATGTCAAGGGAGTGAATCTAGTTTAGTCTAGAGAAGTCTAGAGAATTCAGAAACAAAAAACTGGCATCGATCTGAGTGTTAAACTGATGACTGAATCCTTGTAAGTGGTTGTCAGTGGAATCGAAATTGTAGAAATCTAAATTATAGAATCATTACTTCATCTTTTAATCCATTGGCAACGGAATACGCGGTCTGTGAAGTTTGAGGATGGTCGATCGGAAGGCATGACAACAGCCGAATCGACGACCATCATTCATACGCACGCCACAAAACATAACGGAAAACCGTGGACGGTGCACGTGGACGATAAACACGCGCACTCCGAATCCAATCCGCAGCAGCCAAAATGAGGAAGCAAATTATTATTCTCTTCTATAGACTGTCTCTCTAATTTCAATCACTAATTTCATGCTGTTCGCATTGCAAAGCCATTTGGGAGTATTCGCTAGAGATACCAAGGCTATTCGGAGTTCGCTTATTTGCAGTTGCAATTAATTTATTTGCAGCGATTATTTCGCTAATTCAAACTCGCTAATCTCCCTGGTTTTGCACGCCCCTGCAACGGTGAGACGAGGACACGCCCCCTGGCTTACCTTTGAATTAGCGAAATAGTCGCTGCAAATAAGCCAACTTTGAATACCCTTACTATAAACGCGGGCTAGGACATTCCTTTTTTCAGTCTGTTTTCTCATCGACTCGATGAGTCTCGAGTATGAGCGAACGAAGTAGCTCTCCGTCCACCGCTGCGCCGGCAGCCACGGCTGAAGTGTCGCCGCATAACAATGTCTACGACCCGGCAGCTCTCGAATTCCAGTCGAAGATCATCAACGGCCACACCCAAAACACTGGCGTTTTCTTCGGCCGTTTCTGTAGTGGAGTAAGTAGAGACCAAAGTACCTACCGGTACATGTCTTGATCTTTTGACGTCCTTATATCCACAATAGAACCAACTTAGCACTTCACTCAAAATCACACAGTAAACAACAGAATTTAATCTAACGAAGGGTCCCGGAAATGGGCAAAAGGGGCGGGGCAGGGGGGTTACTAAAAAATCAACCAGGGAAGCTCCCGAGCAATCAACCAATCAACCAGCGGAGCTCCAAAGCAATCAATCAATCAACTAGCGGAGCCCGAAAGCAATCAACCAATCAACCAGCGGAGCTCGGAAGCAATCGGAAGGGAGTTGATTGGTTGATTGTTCAAGTATTATCCCTGCCCCGCCCCTTTTGCCCATTTTCCGGGACCCTTCGTTGGATTAAATTCTGTCGTTTACTGAAAATTTTCAACTTCTCTTATTTACCAGATATCATGCCAATTGCTTATCCAAGTTTCATTTATTATTACTTTTTACCTTAATTTTCTGTCATTAGATTTGCATTCAACTTTTGCGGTTATCGTTCCAGTTGTTTGTCTATCTATCTTTCATCCATCATCAGTTTTTGCCCAATTGCTCACATTTTATCCAGTTGTTAGTCGAGCTAAGCTAAGCTGACGGTAGAAGAAACGCCCTTTTGAACAGAGAATTCGCTGTAAAGTAGTTTCGTTCCTCTTTTCCGCACATTTTTACCATACAATAATAAAACGCAGGTCATAAACACATGGCCACAATTTTGATTGGCAGAGTTCGAGCCATCAGGGTGGTCTGAGTTTGAGCCACTCTTGGTTAGAGCATTGCAAGGGCGCGTACGCGCGGTGACGGAATTCGGCTCGAACTCGGACCACCCGTTTTGGCTTAAAGTCTGGCCATGTGTGCACGTTTTTTTCAATCTGGATAGTCGTTTCCCAAAAAATGGGAAGACCGTGTTCCATTCCATCTGTCGGTCATGAATAGACAGTTGACCATTTTCACTGACTTTTTTTCCTTAATTTTTAGTTTGCAGCCTATTCTCGCAACCTAGGCGCCATCCGCGACCAGGGCGACGAGATCGCCCGCAGCTTCGCTCAGTATTCCGAGACGCAAGCTCACTCTCCCGTGACGAAGAAACAGCTGACTGAGTTCAGCGGCCACCTCGCCGCCGTGCAGGACCACATGCACGCCCGCATTCTCCGGCTGGAGAATAAGGTCGTCATGGGCTTCTCCAAGTACGGCGCGATGTGCCACGTCCTCAAGGGCGAGGTCGAAAAGGGCGTCAGCATCCGCGACCGCGAGCAAAAGTACCAGGATGACCTGCAGAGAATGCAGGTCAAACTGAAGGACGACCGCGACTCGACGGTCCGCCAGCAGAAGCTCGACTTCGCCGCGGTGGCCGCGTCCGACGCTCAAAGAGCTCATGACCTTTTACTGCGGGAAGCGGACAAGTTTGAGCAGCAGAAGCTGGAAGATATGCGACGGCTCTTGATGAACTTTTGTGAGATCGAGTTGGCCTTCCACGCCAAGGCTTTGAAGCTCTATACCCAGGTTTGTTGGGATGGAAAAATTACACTAAACTAAAATCATTAAATAAAATATCTAAACTAATTGTTTAATGTCAGGTTTTTTTTAATCTGTGAGAAAACTTTCCTCATAGTTTTTTTAAAGACTAAACTAAGAATCCTGAGTAACTTGGTTTTATTTGACTAATTTGTTTTTCTCCGTTTTCAGGCTTATCGGTCCGCGAAGAAGCTCGACATGGTGGATGACATTGCCAATTTCCGCACGCAGATGAACATTGTCCGAGGGTCGTCCTCCGTCGGACCGGATCCAGACTTGATCCTGGAGAACTGCAAGGAGGGCTGCCAGCCGCCGGAGACGTCCTCGGAGTCGGAGCTGTCGAGTGACTCACTCTCGGACGGGGACGGTGGCGATCGGGTGAAGAAGCCGGAGAGGAGAGTTTCCTCGAAGGCGGCGGAGGAGAAGGAGCGGAAGGTGTCGAAGCTGGCGACGCCGCCGAAGGACGGGATGAGGAGCAGTTTTCTCGGTGGCGGTGGGATGAGGGGTAGTACAATCACAGGTGCCGGTGGGATGAGGGGTAGTACGACAACGGGTGGAGGGAAGCGGAACAGTGCGCTGGTGGAGAAGTTTTCGCGGGAGTTTCTGGCGCCGAAACCGCGGAAGTCGCGAAAGACTAATCAACAGGAGTCCATAAACATGCCTCATCATCACAGGTACACCACCATGACGACCGGGGCGTGTGCGGACCATTTCCAGGAGTATGAGAAGGCGTTTGTGCGGAGAAGGTCTCTCCGACGGTGACGATGATGGTCTCTCCGACGGTGACGGAGAAGGTCTCTCCGGCGGTGACGGTGACGGTCTCTCCGACGGTGACTCCTTTCTTGCTTTAGTATTTAATGATATAGTTTTCCGACATACAATGTCCTTTCTGTTCGTATGGATTGTTTTCCATTCTAGCTTCTTTCACTTGTGTGTGCGAATGTGTTGGCTCATTATGAACTGGGTTGGTCTATTTGTTCGTCAAAGGATTGCGGTATGAGTTGTGTTAGTCGTAGTGAAGCTAGTATCTCCGTCCCTTCATCCATGTAGAGCTCCGTCGCTCCGTCTGGTCAATGCAGTACAGTAAATCAGTTCACAGAACTGGTACTGAATTCACCCACAATTTTGCGAAACAGAGCTCGTGTAGCTTGAAACAGTGTCGCGACCGCCTCGTCCGTGATGGTTTACCTCGCCGGAAATGCTCCTTGGACGCGACGTTGGAATTTTGTTTTCCTGATCTTCGTTGACCACCAGAAAAGGAAAAGCCACGGTATACGTTCCTGCGGTGCTTCGCGTAGGATCCGCACTCTCCAATGCTTGCAGATCAAATGGATTGGTAAACGTAGCCGCAACGCCGTCCTCATGTGTCGGATTTCCAATGCTGAATGTAGTGCCGCTTGTCTGTGTTGGAGCCGGTGGCGGAACATTGGTGGATGATGACTCGGCTAAAGTGATCACCGCCTCTGTGTTTGGAGATGTGGAAGGGGGACCGTCCATATCCTGCACGCTCAAATCGATTGGTCCCTCATCACCAAACTGAGGATACCGCGACATTGATTGCAGCAAAAAAACTCTGCTGACGGTCCCTCCCCGGTATTTCGCCGTTTAATAGCTTCGTTGCGGACTTGATACTTTAATTGTTGGGCAACGTCTGTTTGTAAAGTGATTGCTTGCACCGTTTGCTGGGAGAATTGAAATTGTTTGTGTGACCGTGTTAGGCCTCCGTCCCTACTAGGACGGAAGAACCTGAACATACAAGCTATTAGACTGAATAATAGGAGAAGAATTGAGGGAAGACTTTACTGTTGAGAAGGGAAAGGAAAGAACTCTAGCAAATTACTGTAGAACACACACTTATATAGTCACGGAATAAAGAATACTTCCTGTTGTTACGTACTAGTTCCTGCCGACATGGCGGAATTATGTACGCAATGATAGCTGAGTAAGTACATTATAGAATGTGAACGTAGATAGGGATGGGTAAACTGGGTAAATAGACTGTACTATTAGTAAGTCTAGCGTATTTGTTGGGCACCACCCAACAACCGCACTAGTATGTTTGGATTTGTTGAGTCCGCTGAATCTGCTCTTATTTGCTCAAGTGTATTCTCCACTTAAAATTGATTGTACCAATCTTACAATTATTGTTTGTCCGCAAACTGTTGAAATTATTATCCAGTTAAGTTCGATCGTGCTCTTTGGTGCCAACTAAATTCCACACTAAAATGGCATTTCCCCGCACGTCGTCACGTTGTGTGCGTTAACTGTTTGCATCAAATTGTGCTGTCGTAACCTAGTGTGACGTGACACCATGTGTAAACTTATATTCGCCACCGAGTATTTCTGGGTTGGTGCAATATAAAAGCACGTGTATCGAAAATGTGTTTTAAGTTCCGTTCTTATTCGGTATCGGTTCAAAATGTGCAGCTTGTTGTTGAGTCATTTGCTTTTGGTCGAAACCACTCGTTTGTATGCTTGTTTTATATTGTCAAAGTTTCAGTCCGACCGTCGGTCTGTTTGGCTGTACCCTGGGTCCTTCTGTCAATCCGTTCGTCATGCACTTGAACGATCCATTGCAGATGGTTGTGGAACTCTCGGTCAATCAAGTCGCAGATGCAAGTTGAGGTAAAGCCAAAATTCATCCAGTCTAGAAAGGCTATTTGGGTCCAACTTTTCTGAGTGTCTTGTTGGTCTAAACAGGTTTCTCTCCTAATCGTTGTGCATATGTTGCCCAATCATTCATGTGCTGTAGAATATGTTCTTTAATCTCTGTAGTAAACACGTTCATGAGAAACCTACAACCCGAGTTACTCCGGTTTGACGGAGGTGCGGTAAATGGGCGTTATTAACTACGTGCAATTGTAAATCTTTTAGTCTCAGTACAAGTGACCGTCCTCCAACTGCTGATGAATATAACGTTATCACAAGGTGATGATTGGCAACCTCTGTAGTCCTATCGGTTAGTCGAAAAGTTTTCTAAGGTTCTAAAGTGTCTGCATTTTCTCCATCACCGACGCATAAAACTGTGTAAGATGCGGAAATTTTAGTGATTAAATGTTGAGTAGATGCGGTTAACTAAGGAGATCTCTAATGCGGAATATTTTATTTTCCAGTTAGCTAACGCCTTCTGCAATGTCAAGAGCCGTATTAGTCTCGTCCCCGATATTGAACTCTGCCAGGTCTTTTAATGACGTCGTCATCGCGTTCCGTTTAGCCGCCGTTTGCGCATGCTGTTTTCGGAAGGCTTTGTCCATTTCGACGTCGGTCACTAATGGTTGTGGAAATTCCGGTGAGTGAGAACGCGGGTGTACATCTAGGGAGAGGACAAATTCGTTTAATTTTGCAGTACTGCTGGGCTTAGCCATCAGATAGTACTAGATTCACTTAAGCATGAGAATAGGTCCACGTGTGTTTTCAAACGAGATTTCGATCCGCCTGCTCCCAATATTTTTTGAGAATTTTTTTAAAATTCTGCATAGAGTTGTTTGAGGATAGTGACCAAATCATTTTTGAGCTGGATTGCAATAATTAAAATGTTCCAATCTACCTTTTCGTTGGGCGATTCAGAAACTTTTCGTTCAACAATCTTTTCAGCAGCGTCATTTTCTTGAATTCTCAGCAGAAGTTGCGTGTCGATGAATCGTTCAGCATCCGAGTCACGCGCTGCCACGTGCGGCCTGGTGGGGCTCCGAGTCGCAAGTACACCCATGACAAAGAGAATTGAAAGAGATTTTCATATTCCATCGTGCAAATTCTTTTAATCCACAGTTTCTGGCTTCCAGCAGCACTCTGTTTTGGTGCGTTCCGGTAAACCCACAAAACCAGAACAAAACCCAAAGCAAAATAGAAATTAGTATCACAACCGATTATCATATTTATATTTTTTTCAGACGTAATTCAGTTAATGATCGAGAAATAACCAAAAAAAGAGAAGTAGTCCTCTTGTTTTTGGTATGCGGAGGAGAAAGAAATGAAGAGTTTTAGGAAAAAACTCGTTAACTACTGTTCCAATGACGTCACGGTCCTACGCGTTTGTGCTCTGAAATTTGGTGAGTATTTCATGAAAATGATTAACATCGATTCTTTTTGTGAAGTTGCAATTGCGTGACCCTGTTGTTTTTGCACCATTTATCTCTTACATTCTGTAGAGATTGGTGCCATTTCGGTCAACGGATACCAACCGAACCGAAAAATCAGCGTTGAAGTGACTAAATATTTCGAGTTAGTGAACAGTCAGGGTCGTGAGATTCTTCATGGACGGGTAGGAAAGAATACACAAGTCGATTCTTTTTTTGGCGATGTAGGAGCTGCGCCCCAACACAGTTTTCGAATACAACGGCTGCAGTTTTTATGGTCATTCCATTCCGAATGGAATTTTATTGAAAAAATTACGGTGAGTTCGGAACTTTTGATTTATTTGGTAAAACTCTGGTTCGAACTGGGAGTATATAGAGGAAAGGATGGGTAAAGATTTTTTGTTTTATGTTTTTAATTTAATTAAGTCTTGACTCGACACTCTGTGGAAGTTATTGTTTGTACTATTCCCTTAACAATCCCACGGGTTCCCGTTAGAAACTATTTTGAGCGTATTCTGTTCTAATACACTTACTAATGACTAATTTGTACATAGGTTTCCAAACAAGTTTTTTAAATTACGAAAAAAAATTCAAGATACCGACTTTCTATTGCAAAGCATATTGTTTATATGTTCACTGTATGTCAACCCCATAATAATGAGTGTGTAAAAGTGAAAGCGATTGTTTTTGCAACTGTAGTATTGCTTTTCTAATTTTCATATTCATTGATAATATCTACCGTTAACAAAAGTATCTGAGAAAAATGTACGTCAATTTCAGTAACAACATGACATAATAAGCTGGACTAAATCGTTTAAAACAACAAAAAGTGGAGGGAAGGTGGGTAGAACATTAGCAAAAATTTCAACCGGATGACCAAAAAAGATGTTTTGCCCATTTTTATTTCATTGAATGATTGATTGAGTTAAAGATTAAAGGGGCGAAACTTAAATGTCGTCACTTTTGATTGAGCTTAGTTTTAGTCCTGCTGTAGAACGATCACTGTTTTATTTTGAACCGTGAATGACCATTTTTTTACTTCTCCTTTTTCTGCTTCCTATTTGAAATGCAAAGATCACAAGATGCGTTTGCGTAGAGAAGATTGCTATCCGCAAAGAAAAGTCCTTCTCACTATAGCTTTTTGAGCAAACAAATGAAAAAGTCTGACAGGTATGTAGCGAAAAAATGTGAAAATGCAACATGCCTTGTTAGGTTTAATTTTACCGGTGTTAGCTAGTGAAAATTCGTTCGAGGTTGTTGATTTTGCAGCCCTTCAAAATGCTTTTCCGTCTCTTGTCCACGCGGATTTTGCTAAAAACCCGAATTCGACTTGTTTCAGAATGCTTGCGTGCATCGTGATGAACTGCCCTAGTAGGTTGATTGATTGGATCAGCTGGATTTTGTACACGTTATGTATGTGTTGGATCTTTTAGGTTGATCATCCCATTGATCATTTATGTATAGCGACATCCACCATGCCGACCACTCCACCCACCACGGAACTCTGCGAATCACAAGCCGGCCTCTTCTCCTCCGGACAAGCACGTAACTCCCTCAAACACCACTCAACGGACTGCTGTCTTACCGACAAGCCCTCGCGGTTAAACCCTTAGGGCGTGCAACGATAACTACTACAACCAACAATCCAGGGCGCTTACCAGCACCTCTATTGCAACCCCCCCCCCTTATGCTACAATCTGGCCACCGACATTTACAACAAATACAACAAACAATATAGCCTATTCCATTTTCCCTTTTGGTAAGTTTGGATGACTGATGTTTTGATTTTGGAGATAAATTACTACTAAGGCGACTGATTGGTTAATTGACAGTGACACTTTTGCGATTTTAGACGTGGATATGCCTGATGCCGTCGAAAAAAGATCTAGATGTTATGAAAAACTCGACAGAGGATGAACTGACGGACGAACGGACGAACGGTCAAATTGCTGAGGCAGGTGGAGGTGCTGCTGGAGGAGTACGAATTTAGTTTTTTTTATCATCTCAAAAAAATTTAAAAAAAAGTTTGAAGTGGTGTACTGTGTGTTGTGTGTGATTTGTTTTGGACCGGTTCGCGTTCGGCTAACTACAACCTCTATTGTATGACATAGAAGCTGGAGGAGTGTGTATTGTGAGGCAGTGTTGGGTTTTCATTTGTTGTGTCGTTACGTTGCATTAGCCATCCCTGCCCCATTATTTTTACAACAATTCTAGCTTTGGAAATTTTTTACTTACGAAGTTGAAGTCTGGTAAAATGGCGGCAGCAACAGCAGCAGAGACAACCATTTTCAGGTCCATCTCTCTAACGAGTGGCTTCTAATTACCAAAAGGCTATTGGTAATAAGGAGTACATGTAAAATGTGAGGGATATTGTGGCGTAAGAAAAGCTACCGACTGAGACAGCCTCCGATTTTTATACATCTCATGAGAAAAAAATCAGCCCTGACTGAACAACGCGAAACAGCAGGAAAAAATGGTTTTTTGTTCAAACGAAAAAATTCGAGGAATTTTAAAAAAGTAGGAGCAGTTACAATTGAGGAAACTAGGGGGAACATCTGAAGCACCCTCTACTTCCGGTAAATTATGAGTTAAATTAAAAAATTTAATTCTAACAGTGAATGATTCGTTTTGTAGCCTTGTCAACTATTTCGACCGTGAGCGACATTGACTGAGTTTATGCGGATTAAGCATAATTAAATCAGAATTATGAGCGATTGGAACGGGAAAATGCACAACTGCGCAAGGAAGTGGAAAACTTGACAAAGCAAATGAAAACGGTTGGTGGACCGGAATAGTTCAGTCAAATGTGGATTGCATTTTGCACTACAGTATCCCCCTCTACGTCCGATGGTTCGCGGGATGATGTATATCGGTCGCGGATGGTCCTTCCTTGGCGATTTCCGGATGCTCCGATGTCCCATGTGGATCGGCGAGAAGAACATACCTCATCTGATCACCCACTCCATGACTTTTCCGGCCTTGTCTCTTTCAAGGTTCCACGCATCATGGCTTGCAATGGTTCCGGCCCATTCTCGGCGTCGAATGCACTCTCCTCACCAACGGAAGCCGGCATGCTTTCCCCCGATGAGTTTTCTGTCCGCCCATCCGCCGTGTCCTATGGCTGTTTAACCATTTTTTATCACCACTTTTTTTCAATATTTTTCACCTCATCTTCTTGTGGTATGCGCCCTTATAAAAAAATTCTTAAAAGCATGCAAGAAACACGCAGAACGGCAGAGAAGGAGGACATCGTAGACCTATCACGACTGGAAAAGCCTTTCTCAACTATGTTTCCGAAAGAGGTTTTGTTCATGAGTTCTACCATGCCGGGAGGAAATTACATCAAGAAGCCAAAGCTCGATTGCCCCTGCGGATACATGTCGAAATCGGAATATGAAAAAGTGTGGCATGGTGATGTGTGCATCGAAGCCATGAAGGCATGCAAGGAGATTCCACATTTTACATGCGACTGCGGAAACCGTTTTACGGTCAAATCTATCTGGTTAGCACATCGCAAGATCAACCATGGGGATAAGAAGCCATTTGCATGCTCAGTCAGGGGATGCTTCTTTGATGCCGTGACATTTTGCCAAGCAGGAGAACATGCCAGGTATCACCGAAAGTGGGATGCAAAACGGACAAAACAAGTGGGCGAATAAGCACAGATACGGCGGACTCAACAAGTCCGAACGGGCGAGTACGGTTGCACGAACAACTTCCACTCGTCCGGCCACCAGTCCAAGTCAGCACTTCACAAGCAGCAGTTTGTTCACTCACTGAAGGATCACGTCCGCAACGGCGGACTATGAAGGCGAAATACCGGCGAGGGATCGTTAGTTGAGAGACTTTTTTGTCGCGGCAATCAATGCCACGCTACCCGCAGTCACAGTACTGTTTTTTTTCAACTGTATGCCACGCTGTCGTCACGGAATAAACGACAACAGGGGACACATTTTGGCATCACCAAGTCCGCCGGTGGACAGCACTGCGACGACTCCGACCAGTTTAAATTCGGTGGGGTCGCCTCCTCAACAGCATTCGGTAAGCGATTCTGATTTCAGTTTAAGTAATCCTACTGCGGCTCGACACGGCAACGTCGTCGCGGCAGAGTTTATCGATCCGCTGACCTTGGTCGCACCGGACGGGAACGACGCAACGGGCAGCCATTCGGGGACCTCCACAATGTTGTTTCCGGGGACCTTAATATCGGAGGGAAACGAGACGCGATTCCGACGCAAAGTTTAGCGTCTTTTGCCTCCCGGATTTACGATGAACGACGACTCGTTTTGCTGTATTGTACCAAGCAACGCGAGCCGCATTTAGTAATTTGGTGGGCCAGGTAGACAGCGCGACGTTTCAGATGATCGTCGAGCCGCCTACTAGTGCACCGACAACCACTCCAACCGGCGCTCAAGGACCACTCAACTTTACCGTTGGGGGCCCTTATCGGAGGCCTACGCGTCGCCCACGAAAAAATCCGGCGCCGCAGAAAAAGATGTAGAGTGCAATCACGCGCGGTCGGTGTTTTTCCGGTGGAGGGCAGTTGTTGAACCACGCCCAACAAGTCCTCATATCCAATCATTATAGCTTTTTAACTCACAAGTACCTTGCTTAGGTAGTGAGTCTATCTACCCTATTAACCCTATTCTGCTGCTACAGCTTTTTACTTGTATGTAATTGTGATGTTTGTGCTATTTACTATCAATTCTATAGTTAACACTTTACTATATAATCATATGTTTTATTAGTTTTAGAGCAGTTGTACTTTCTCTTTCCTTTCTTCAAGTTTTCTTCTCTACCTATCCCTACATTCAGTCTAATAAACTTGTTACCTATCCAACTTCCTGTTGGTAGACCTAACAGACGGGAGTGGAACCGATTTCGGATCTACACTGCCTACCCTCTCCATCCGAAGGAATTTCGTTTACAAGATGTCGCCAAACAATTCATTTGCATTCACTAGACTATACGCTGCATAAATAATACTTTTGTCACTGCTATCGCCTGCAAGTATGTCCAGACGTCACTATAAATATTTCAGTAAACAACACACCTACTCCAACAAATTACAGCTATTGTTTTGTATAAATCGATTTGCCCTACCATTTGAGTTGTGTTAACAAAGAATTCTAAGAAGTAAATCCATAAAACTTATACTATTTCGTGTCTTGATGCCGACTTTCGAATCGAGTCAGTAATCTATGGTAACTAATACAAGTCTGAATTCGATTAGATGCTACACATGTTACGCTACACATTTAGAGTCAGTGCAAATTGAGTATGTCACATACACATACTGTATGTGTGCATTAAACGGTGATCTAATCTTGCGTGATTTACAGGCAGTATACTTTGTGACCTCGTCATGATTTTTTGTTACTGTACCGAACAGGCCATGACGTGTTAAATCTCTTCCTTTGCTGTCCCTCCTACCCTAAAACTAATATTATCCCTCCTACCCCACAACTAATACCATTGGCACAAGTAATACCATCAGCATCCACAGTCATGGCGATGATGCAGATCAAAATGGCTCTGAAGGCCTTCAAGTTGAAACGAAAACTGAAACGTTTGAAGTTAGCCAAAGAAAATACGTTGCGTATCGAGCAGGGTCTCGATCCGATCATCCCCTGGACTGAACAGTTCATCATGTATGCCATCACCATGCCGAAAGAATTTGTCTACAAGGCTCTCTGTCCGTGTTGCGTCTACGACCGCTACCGGCATGAGAAGAACCAACGGCCGGTCCCGAAATCCTGTCTGGGTCGCATTACTTACCACGGCGCGTATGAAAATCAAGTCTTCAAATCAATTCTCGGATTCCTCGGGGGAGTCTTCATAAACTATTTGATCTACCTGTACATGATTTATCATTTACGTCTGCGTTTACTGACGGCTACGATATGGTGTCTGCTTTTAGGCAATGTCTTGACTCTGGGATTGGCGTTTAGTGATGTGGTGCGATGCGTGGTAATGCTGATACTGCCGTCGGTCTTCTCGAGCAAGGGGCGGACTGCTATTTTGGCGGCTGCCATGATTATGGTGTTCAATGGGCCGTTGATGAATGCTGGGGAAAATGCCATGCGATTGGGCGGAACCATCCAATGTGGACAGGAGCTGTTGAAGAACACAACCAAAGCTGTCGTGAAGGAAGCTCTCAGTATGTTTCTGTCTGTCTGTCTGTCTGTCTGTCTGTCTATCTTTCAGATTGTCTGTCTGTCTGTCTGTCTGTCTGTCTGTCTGTCTGTCTGTGTCTGTCTGTTTGCCTGTCTGTGTTGTCTGTTTGTCTGTTTTCGGTCTGTATGTTAATAATTTTGATTTTCTATTATAGCACCTATATTCACGATATATAACATGCTGGTAAAGGTTATGAAGCAATTGGCTGCTCTCGCCAAAAAGCTCAAGAAGGCTTTCATGGCCGTAGTTCAAATTTTCCGGGACATCATCGATACCATCAAGCAAGTCTTCGGGTGGCTGGCAAATGTCGTCAAGGAATGTAACGAAAAGATTGGCACTCCGGCGAAAAAGTGTTACAAGTCAATTGACGATGCAGTAGACAAGTGTAAGGTCGCTTTGGGATGGTTTTTCAGCTGGCTGTGCTATATAGCCCACATTGGAAAAGTCGTATGTGCTGCCATGAGCCTGATCGTCGCATTATGCAACCTCCCTCAAGCAATTAGTGCAAGTTTATCTTTTGATGCGAAAGTCTTCCTGTTCTTAAGTGTTGTGGTTACCAATAACTGCACTCGACAACTCTGTCTGTTTGCCTGTCTGCCTGTTTGTCTGTCTGTCTGTCTGTCTATC
>LRSR01005484.1:0-56795 GCA_001579985.1 Hypsibius dujardini | reverse complement strand
TTGCCGCATCATTCGCTCGCTCACTTATTGAAACACTTATTGTTGTGCCTGAATCAAAAATGTTCCGTTTAGTTTGGTTCGGTTTGTTCGTTTATCGTTGTTCATTCCATTTTTTGTTTGTTATCGTTCGTTTTATTTTTTGGCATCAATTCCCTCAATTATATTTCATTGTCTTAATAATTTTTGTTTGCCTACAAACAATTCGAATTTTGTTTGTAGTACTATATTGTTTGTTCCGTTTGGCTGTTGCATGCAGTTTCGTTTTAACGTTATTTGTTAGATTAAGACAGCACGTGCGCTTAATTTTCTTTGTTACATTATGTCTTGCTGATTGCTATTTATCATATTTTCCCCTTCATCTTATTCGTCAAGTTTATTTTATTCACAAATTAAATATTTTGTTCCTTTCGATAGCTGGTTCTGTTTCTCTTAGATCAGTGACAATCCGTTCGGCTTTTATGTGTCCTTTTGTTTCATTGTTTGTTGTTGCTGGTTTATTTTTACTATTTTGAATAGTTAAATTTTTATCATTCAATGTATTTTTTGTTTATAATTATGATTCTCATTTAGTTCATTCTGCTTTATTTCATTCCGTTTTGGTTGTTTCCGTTCAATTCCTCTTTTACATTCTTCTTGTCTTTTAATCTAGATGTTGATAGTTGGATATATTTTATTCGCCAATCAAAGATTTTGTTTGTTTTCGGTAGTTGGTTCTGTTTCGTTAAACTTTCCTTTCATTTGCTGCAAGTTGTTCCGTTAGATTAGAGACAATCGCCTGGAGGTTTCAACTTGAAGAGTTTTTTAAGCGCCTGACGCTAAACGACTTCAGAATATTTTTAACAACTCAATTCAGTGATGAATAATAAGATTTAGTCAACCGCTGTTCTAAAGAAATCATTTATGGACGAACTTTCGAGGCTGGGAAAACATTAGATTTCATTTTCTCCAATTATTTAACGCGTAAAAACTTTGATTTTAAGGGAGTGTTTTAAGTTCATAACTTTTATACTAAGCCTTTGAATTCAACTCTAAAATAGCGTTGTATTACTGTGTTTTTATTACATTTTTCCCGTGCCAAAAATTATTTCCAAAGTGCGTTCTGTTGCCTAGACGATTCGGTGCTTGCTGACGTTTCTGTTAATTCTCTCGCTCCGTGTGAATTTATTTTGTAAAGGCTATTTTGCCATGGTATTTCTTCCTGCCACTGGAAAATCATTTTTCCTTGCAAAATATCTCAATGCAAGGTTCCAGATCATTTCAATAATATATTTCATTTTATTGGGCGTTATCGGTTAGAAATGCCGTCTAACAGCTCGCGTAATCAATCTCGCAGCTCAAGCAAGAATGAGAAGGTCATGCGACAGAGTCAGCGCACGGATGCTCAGGCTGCAGTTGTGGATCTGGTGGTTCGCTGCGGCAAGTCGACGGTTTTTCTCACTGTGCCGGAAAACTCAATAATCAAAGACGTCAAGGTGGGGAGTAAGCCTGGATCGAAAAGTGAGCATTAGTGTGTAAGTATATTATTGTATTATAGTATTGTAGAGGAAATTGGCACCTCTTCTAAAAATCAGAATATCCGATATGCACCTGAGTCGGGCAAAGAGTCCCGGCGATGGCAATGAGCTGGGCGATTCCCTTCCCATGGAGGAGGATCGGACTCTCGCTACGCTCGCTACGGAATCCCCCGGGCCAAGGCTATCACAACTAATCCAGCGGAAGGGCACGTGGCTACCACTGGAAATGATGGCATTTTTCACTCTCAAGAAATAGTCCCCTATGGCGAACCGGAACCCTATGCATTCAATCAGCCAGAAGAACCAGCGGAGGGCGGGAGGAGTAAGAGTCCAGCAGGCGAGCCGAACGGACCGTTCTTAGAGGAAGAGCACAACTATCTTTGTCACCAGAACTTCATGGAATTTGATAAATTTAATTTTTTTTTTGCACTGTAGACTTGTGCTTCATCAACGAACGTCTCTTTGTTCTAATGGTCAGCTTCAATTTGATACAGAAATGCAAAGTGTATCTATAAATCAACGATTGTTTGAAAGGGGGAACAACCACATTTGTCTGTCAATGCCTGTCTGCCTGTCTGTCTGCCTGCCTGTCTGCCTGCCTGCCTGCCTGTATTTCTGTCTGTCTGTCTGTCTGTCTGCCTGCCTGTCTGCCTGCCTGTATTTCTGTCTGTCTGTCTGTATGCAAGTCTGTTTGTTTTTTTGTCTGACAGCTTCCTTTCTGTTTGTACGTATGTGTTCCGATCAGTCTACGTGCTGGTTTTTGCAATTGCGTAACGTCAAAATCAGGCTTGGGTTTCGTTCAAAACGTAACGACTTACACGGATGTGAAATCAGTATGATTTCCGACTACGATAACGAGCTCGAAATCGATCTAATTTATCCCAAATGGAATCTGGCAACAATTGCGACATGCAACCTGATAAGGAATGATAAGAATCCTTTTGTCTCGCAGAATCTCCCTTTCTTTTCATTCGCGAGTGCAGGCAGACAAGAAGGTAGACAGTCAGACCGTGCTGTAAATCAGACATGCTCAGATGGCTCCCGCTGTGATCGCTCTCGTTTTACCTGACTATCTTTCTCGGAAAGATTCAAGCAGCCCTGCGCAATCTAGATAAACTGTATTCAGTCTCAAAATAACAACCGCCCAAATATGTTTCAGTCTTCACAATTTTATTTATCGGAATAAATTAGAGTTTAAAAATGCATCACTGCAAAAATTTCAAGGCAAAGAAGGGAGCGCGAGAACAAACAATCCAAGTCCGCGTGCGACTAGGGAAAATAATTGTCCTCGCACCTTTTTGTGTGGACGGGCTGTATATTTGCGCGCGCGTGTGTGTGTGTATGTGTATGTATATAGCGACAGAATTTACGACTTGTTTTGCCACGGCCTGGTTGAAGACACACACGGCACAGAGGTGAGTCAGCCTGCCGGTAACGTCCAGCAAATTACGCCGCGCATTGTTTCCCGGACTCCACGCGCAGTGTTTATGGAGTGCAATATGGCTTGTTTTTCAGGCCGGGTTCAATTGTCTCCAGGCGGCACTTCAGCACCCCCGCAATTAAGCGGTTGACGCACGGGCGCCGACGCCAAGGGAAGATTCCATGCGACCGCAGCGCAGTTTTGGACATTATTGCTGACACATTACTTTAACACATACAGTACATTGGCACGGCAGATGATCTTTTTTTGGAACGTAATTTTTACATTAATATTTTTAAAAAAGTATTTAAATTTTAATATATTTAGAGTATATGTATATTTTATTTTAATAGAGATTATATATTGAACATTGTCGTGTACTTATACAAATCTGCAAACTTTAAGAGCAACATTAAATTCCGTTATTATGTTAATACAAGGGTCAAAGTGTTTTGATGATAATATTTGGTATCCACATATGACGCTGAACATTTTTCTATCAAAGTAGAAGGTAATTAAAACTAGCCTTTGGGGGGCTAATTTATATTGAGTGGAAAGAGCGGTATAAATATATAAAGGAGATACTGAATATATAAAGGAGATGCATAAATATATAAAGGAGATGCATAAATATATAAAGGAGATGCATATACTGTAAAGTGTACATGATACGCATGAACGACAACCTTCCTCCGAACACATCTGCGTTTATAAGTGTGCACGTGCGTGTTTTGTGTGTATACGTTTTAACCGCACAAAACAAGCAAGGATATTTAAATTATTGAGTATTATAAGCGAAAAGAATATCGCTGCGCAGGACAAAAGTAATAAAGGGAAACAAGATGATCTTTTCAGTCTCCTCTATTCATGGCCATCAAACGGTCCGCCGAATCACCTAATTGGGCGTCAAGGTCGTAATGACGTTCTATATATATGGCCTTGTTGTTTGTGTGCTTTGCCTGGGAATGGCGATGGCGCGAACAAAGGCTACCGATAAGGCTTCAATCTTGCTTATCGCGCCCAAGAATCCTCTCCCTCCTCTTGCGACTAATTAACCTGTTGAGGTGGTGGGAGGGGGAGGGGCGAGGCGACTTCTCATATCGAAAGATAGACGCCAAGCATCCTTCATCGACAAAATTGACCAATCATGTCTGAGATGGATCAACAGATAACCGGCTGGTTGGAGTGCCGGGAGCACTGGCTACTGGTCAGTCTTGCTAATCATGCCAAAAGAGGCTTTTTTAGTTGGTAGTCCAGATCGGCTCTTTCCCTCTTTTCCTTGCTTGAATTTCGTTTCGTCAAATTAACGCGATTGAATAATAATTTACCGATCTGATTTGCATTCCCGTTTTATATTTCTGTAGAAAAGTTCCTTCAGGATGACAAACTACCCGCTGAATTATTCCGCTGTTTCCTCATCCTCCTCCTCCACCTCGAATAACAGCATGACGTCTTACATCCCGAATTGTGAGAATATTCGGGTGGATTTGCAGGATATGGAGATGTGGCGGACCTTCACCACGGGCGTGATGAACGAAATGGTATGTTTGTAATGCCAATAAATCGGCAAAAACATGGGCAAATAGACGTCCAGAAAGTTAGACTGAAAGGACAGGATCCAAATAAGTAGGCAGGCAGATAAATAGGCAGATAAACAGACAGACAGAGAGACAGACAGAGAAACAGGTAGGCAGGCAGACACACAAACAGACACACAGACACACAGACACACAGACAGATAGGCAGCCATACATACACGTCATATAGACAAGCAATCAGGAAGACAAACTTCCGGCATTAGACTTTCAAGCATACAGACAAGAGCATAATTAACTGTCTTGCTTGCCGGACTGTTTTGACAGATAATCACAAAAACTGGGCGGAAACTGTTTCCCGTAATGCGAGTCCGTATCCGTGGTCTGGATCCCACCCGGATGTACAGTGTGGCCATGGAGTTCGGACAGGTCGGAACGAACCGTTATAAATACAACGAGGGCGGATGGCAGTCCGCCGGGAAGGCGGAAGTGCAACCACTCACCTCCACCTACGTCCATCACAAGTCTCCGAACTACGGCAAATTCTGGACGAACGGTTACGTTGACTTCAGCAAAATCAAAGTCTCCAACAAGCAGAGCGAAGATATGGTAAGCCATAGCGTGTTGTTTGAGGTGTCCTTTTTTTATTTCGCGTCTTTTTATTTATTTTTTTGTGTACTTAAATATTACTAGATTATCCTTTTTTAGACATAAATGTACATAATCTGATGACATAAGTACGTGTAATAAAACGTACTATTGGTGCGACATGATGTGGCGAAATTGAATGTCTATTTTATGATTTATTTAAATTTTGTACCCAAATAATCTTTGATAATTCTGTTCGTGTCTTTTAGATCTGGATGAATTCCATGCATATGTACGAGCCACGAATAATCATATCGCGGATCGATCCCCTGGCAGCCGACGGAGAGGTTATCGTCTTTCAGAAACGATTTGAGGTAAGTTTGTTTTCTACCTACAAAAGAGTTTAGTTTGATGGCAGTTCAACTATCTTCGTGGAATATTTCGGTCAGTTTAAGGCCTTCTGTTTAGATTGGTCGATTCATGGCGGTGACAAGCTACCAGAACGATGACGTCACGAAGCTCAAAGTCAAATACAACCCCTTCGCCAAAGGGTTCGTGGAGACGAGAGCCGCTAAACAGTAAGCATAAACATCTTCCTCTCTTAGTTATTTCCTACATTTTTATGCTTGTCTGTTTGCCTTTCTATTTCTGCTTATTCGTCTGTCCATCTGTTTGACTGGATGTTTGCCTGTCTGTTTGTTGATCTCTGTCTTGACCTGACTGTATGCTTGTTTGTTTATCTGTTTGTCTGTCTGCTAGTTTGTCTTATTGCCTATCTGCCTGTCTGTGTGCCTGTCTATCTATCTCCCGACTTGCCTGCATGTTTGTTTGTCTATTGGTCTGCCTATTTTCTCTCTATCGAATTGTCTGTTTATCCATCCGGTTGTCTGTCTGCCTATCTGTTTGCTGATCTGCCTGCGGTTTGACTCACTGGTTCTTCTTCAATCAGTCTGCTTGGATGTTATCTCCTAAACATACATTGATTTCCCCTTGGCTTTTACAGAAAGCAAATCGACGAGCAGGAAACCGGAATCTATCCTCGCGTGTGTTCGCCTCCCGCATATGGTTCCTACCAGGGACCGTCTGGAAACCTTCAAGGTAAAAAATGAAAAGCATTATGATTCTGCTTTCTGGAACGCATAATTTGTTCGGTTTTCCGAGCGTCGTACCGGTGGGAGGTAGTCAGCACAAAGGGACTGCGATTTGACAGTGTTTGATTGCAGTTCCATCGACGTGGAGCTCGGAAGTTCTACAGGCGCAAAACATTTTTCCAGCGAGCTTCCCGCCGGTCCACCACCATCCACGGCATCAGCCCTCGTCACGGTATAATCCTTACGCACGACCAACGCCCGCTGTAAAAATCGAACCAGGTAAGCAACAAATGAGGGTCTGGTAAGTCGGGAAATTACTTGGAAGCCGACACGGTGGGAAACGGGTAGACGTACAGGCATCATCGTACAGACAATAAGACAGGCAAACGGACAGTCATTGGGATAGGCAGACAGACGTACACTCAAGCAGACAGACAGATAGACATTGGGATAGGCAGACATTCTATCAAACAGACAGACAGGAAGCACACAGACGGTCAGCCACACAAGCAGACAAGCCAACAGAGGCAGATATTTTGACAAACAGATAAAAAGCTTGTATATTATTGAAATTACCGTAGTCTAATTAGATCTAATGGAATTTTATAATAAACAGTCAGCTTAAAATGTGGTGAATTGTGAAGTTTTCAAAATGCTTCTTTTTGGCCAAAACTAAAAAAAAAGACTCATCAACTAGTATAATCATGGGGGGGCTCTTTTTATGGCCCGCGAAACGCGCCTCCATCCCAATTGCACCCGATTTCCCCGATACAGAGAGAGAGGCATCCCGCGGCGCCTGTGATCTCCTTAATTATCCAATCTATATCTTACTGAGATCCGAGCCATTAAGGCAGCCGCGGATTCCGCGGCAATTAGTTAGGATAGAAGCGCGATCATTCCGAAAGGGATGAGGGAGTGATTAAGATAGATAAAGTTACAACTTACACTCCTTTTAATCATTCTTTGCTTGCGACATTTTCTACGCACAAACTGCCTAATTCTCTTTATAATTCATATGATCCACTGTACCTTGCAGAGTTGTGCCGAGATTATTAGAGATTCCGTTAATTTCATTATTCCCAATAAGCCCGATAAATTAACGGGTTTAGCGAAGGGGTAGCGTAACGGCAAATTACGTTATCTGGTGCATCGGCGATTTCTTTTTATCGGGCAATAAATATCGGCATTTTTTAACACTTTATTCAAACAGTTTTTTACTATCTAGAGACTGGTACTGTTAACTACGGTGACATTGCATCAATAAAAAGCTGCGGAAGAAACTAAAATGTTTGTTCTTTTCAGGATACTCCGCAGATTTTGCTGCAGCCCACGTCAGCTCTTCTTCCAACACGTCAGCATTATACGAACACCAACGCCGTCACGCCCCTTTTTTTAGCCCAGCTTCAACAGGTGCATACAACCATCTGACCCCGTCTAGTTATTACAACAACCCCAATACCAACTACTCCTCCGGATATGCCACGCCCATCGACCTCTCCGGATCCGCTCATCAACAGAACGATGCTTATTCGTCGACCGTCTCCAGCACTCAACAGTTCACCTATGGGCATCAAGACACGCTCACAACCAACTCCTACTCCCAGGCAGCGAACCTCTATAACGCGTACTACGGACAGGGTTACGGCACCGGGTAAGAACGACAAAACTACGCTTTTTATACCTGTGTTTAATTTCTCAAAATAATGTTAAAGCTTTTCATAAATAATTTCTTAGCTTTAATTTTTATTAGGGTATTATTAATTTTTATTAGTGTGTACCAAACACTTTAGTTAACAAAAATCTAAATTTACTAACATTACACTCAATAAATGTGCGTAATTAATTGTTTAGTTCGTAAAAACTAACTAACACTTTTTTGTTAATAAAGATTTATGTGGGGTAATTGTAATGTATTAACTTGATGTTTTAATAATTTATGACAAGAAAAAAGGCTTTGTTTAATAAAGATCAATAACAATCCAATCTCGTCAAAACAGAACAGTCTGTTTTATTAGCTTAACGAACCAAAAATCTAATTACCGGTAGTTGATTAATTTTCAAACACTAAAACTAATTATATTTTAGACGAATTTCAGAACTAAAAAATATTAAATTGATCAGGTAAATTATTGTTATTCTTAGGAGTGGATTATTCCATGGCACTGGCAACAACAGCAATGCCAATAATGGTGCAGGATACGCCCAGCAGCAACAGCAGCAGCAACAGCAAGAGATGAAGAACTGGTGGAGCTATTCCTCCAGCGGTTCCGGCTCGTATTCCGATTCGGGTTCATCTACGAACTCCTCGCCAGGGGGATTGAGTTCAAGCAGTGGCTCGCCGGTTGATATCGACAGATCGCAGCCTGCACCAGCAGCACCGTCAAGCCATAACGACACTGCAACCTCACATTGCCAGGACCTTTCGTATTAGTGTCTCCAGAGTTTTGCTACAATCTGTTCTCTCGACTGCTTTCTTTGTGACAAGAGAATACTTTTGATCTTTCACCTTTAATCTCACCCACAAAGAAGCCATGAAAAATAATCATACAATCGGGCGGTTTGTTTTGCATCTCGAGGCGGTTTTCTTTCCACTGAATTTCTTGAACGTGACATCTTTAATATGATCGTGCATGCTTAACTAAAATTTCATAATACTTTTTGCAAGCTCCTCAAAAATAATTGTCTGTTACTACGCTAACTCATTAACTGATTTACGATACCGAAATTCCGGCTATTCTTTTCAAATTAAACGAAATACTTCTAGCAATTTAATTGATAGTTTGATTGAGTCGACACCTCGTGTCGAAATGATTTATATTTCTCAACAAATTCCAACCCACAAACACAGTCCCGGAAAAGTTTAGAGTACCACAAAAAATCGGAATCCACAAAGTATTATAAGGAAGCGGAATATACACAGACCGGGTATGTATCCCCAGGCACGTCTTTTTGACCGTGGAATGGAGGCGCATCAAGCCCAGTGTACATATCAAGAGGACAAGCCCAGTACATGTACCGTACATGTATATCATCATATGCAAAAGACAAACAAGACAGTTGATGTGCGATATGTTGGTCGGTCCAGGCCATAGAGTTTATTTACGCCTTCGAGTTCTCCAGTTCAGCTCGCATCGTTCCAAGTCCTAAGGGACAAGGAGAATGATTTGCAAGAAAAATGGGTCTCTGCATCTGCAGTGTTTGCAAGGTCTTGGGAATTATATTGAAGGCCATGCCGCTCGAAAATTATTTTCTGTGTGTATATATCTATGTGTTTGCACTCTGTACCGGGCATGGACTCTGTTTTCCGACCGGAAATCTCCCATGGATCTATTCAGTCTGGCCATTTCATACCTAAGGTCCTTGTAAAAATCAACAAAGCAGCCACACAGGCCGACGATAATTACCACAAACACGTGTATACACTTCCCAGTGTACTGTTTTAAATTTCATTTATACTTTGTGTTGTCTTTGAATATTATTTATACTTTGTGTTGGTTTTAATTTTATTTCCATTTTCGTAGTCTTAATTATATTTCTCACATTTCTACCTCCACTAAATGAATATGCATTGATATAGTAATTAATCACTAATCATATTTCTATTTTCTTTTGTAATGCAGTTCGTGAAGCTCATTATTGTCGCCTGCCTGTCATGCATCGTTTTATATTATCTCCACATTCCGTTGCCGGAAGAGTTGCACCTGACCGATAAAGTATTGATGCAAACGTTGAGCGTTTTTCACAAGACAGGCCGGCTTGCGGTACGTAATGAATTTAAATTAAGACAGACTTACGCAATTCTGTCTGCGTTGGTGAAAGATAGATGGATAACGCTCCTGGAAAAATGTTCAGGCCTTGGCCTACTCCGCATTGGGCGGCGGAACCGTCATCCACATCAACAGGCGCTTCAAAAGCTTTCTTATCTGGCTCCTGCGAGGAGACCAATTCCAAGTCCGACGTGATCACCTTAAGTTCGATGGTGTTGACGTAACTGTGCACCGGAAGAGTGCCTGGATTCAAGGAAAAGATGATGGCAGAAAGAGGGAATTACGGCCAGCTGTGTTTTTATTCATGGTGGAGGATGGGTCTACGAATTCCAAGGTACTGTATATGCCACAGCACAGAAACATCTCATGTTCAAGTTTGATTTTCTATTGACTTGTCAAGAATGAAAGTTCAGTACAGTATGCATGCATGTGTTCTGTCGGCCATCTGTCTGTCTGTCTGTCTGTCTGTTTGTCTATTTGGCTGACTGGATGGTTTCTGAATGCCCATTTGTCGGCCTGTTTGTCTTTGTCTGTTAGTATGTCGCCTGTCTGTGTGTCTGGAAGAATGTCTAAGTGCTTGAATGCCCCTTAGCTTATTTTTCACACTCCATTGCAATCTTAATCGAGCCAAACAGCGCAATGAATGAATTGGAGAGATTTCTTTTCCTTTATTTAGAACTATATGCGGTGATCGAACGGTACCTCGTGAACCACATGGACGCCGTGGTCGTTTCCGTTCACTACTGTCTTGCTCCCGAGTATCCCTACCCCATACCTTTTGAAGACTGCTTGACTGCAATCAAGTATCTCCACCGCCATCACCAACATTTCGGGCGAGACGCCACGCAAATCTCAATTGCCGGTGATAGTGCAGGGGCTAACATTGCTGCTGGGATCTTTCTCAAACTCCGCGACACCAATCAAAATTTTCTCCATCGCCAAATCCTCCTCTCACCGGTCACCCAGGTTAGTGTTAATAAAAATAAAAAGTGGAGGAAATACAAAAATAACGGAAGAAAAAAGTTCTCTAAATATACTGTGCTCTCCAGTTGTGCGCAAGGTATAATGAATAAATTCATGCCGAACGAGCGCAAATGGTGGATTTCTGATAAAATTAAAATCAGACAGCCCTTAGCCTGAAATGCCTTCTTGTGCATTCAAATGAAAATCGAAGCAATATTTAGGCACAATCTGAATTCTGCAGTTCTTCCAAAAAGAAAACTATTTTAGATACATCTAAAAATACAACAACGTACATCTTTCCTCCTCTTGAACTTGTATTATAAATGGACACCATTGATAGTAAATTTACCTTTTTAAAATGCTTAGACTCAAAGTCATATAGAACGATATCCCATTGTACAATTTCTGGATCCCTGCAAAACAATATTTTACTTATGTTTTACTTCTGGTAGATAGATAGCTTATAATGAGAGGAGATTGTAAAACTAAACTAACTTTTTTAAAGCATCTTCAGTAATACTTCGTCTTACGATCTTACCAGACATATCTTTAAAATGCATGTAAACAATCCTGTGCACTACAACGCAGGTCTCCAGCTTCCTGACGTACTCCTTCCGCGACAACGCCAAGTACGCCATCTTCATTGAGCCGACTTTCTTCCTGGAGTACATAAACGTGAGTACGGATCACGCGGACGCAGTCTGCGCCAACGAACACGTCGTCCACGAAGAGATGATCCAGCACAAGGCCTGGCCGTACCTCAAAAATTACCATAAAATCAACCACGAAGACGTTGTGAGGAAGGAGCATGTGGCGAGAGATTTCGGCAGGCGCATTGAAGACCCTTATCTCTGTCCCATGATGGCGGACTCGTTGAAGGACCTTCCGCCGGCGTTGGTCTTGGTTACGGAGCATGATTCATTCAGGGACGACGCCCTGGCTTATGCCGATCGCTTGCAAGCGGATGGAATTGAAACGGAAGTTGTTCGAGCGTTTGGTTTTCATGGGATTTACTGCTTTTTTGATAGGAGCGTCAGCGGTGGTGGAATGATTGGTGCGGTTGTTAATTACATGCGAACCGTTTACGAGAAGTGACGCCTCGGTTTAATGTACCTAACAATTGTTCCTGCAAATCTTTTACTGTACCGAGAGACGTAATCTGATTATCAGAGCTATCGAAGAAATGCCAAAACAATGGGGCAAAATAGCAAACTTAAAAATGAAGATTTCGTTGGGCAATTGCCGACATTCATCAGCAGTTTCGATGCGCAGGGTTCACATATGGATTTGTTTTACCCGCAGCCCTCCGTCCTTCCAATCCTATAGGCTATTACGGAGTTGTGTTGCAGAATTGCTGACATCGCAAGAATGGTATGCTCCGCGTAGATGCAAAACGAGCCTTTGTGCCTGAATTGTTGATTTTTCAAACATCTTGCATGCGGCTGTTGTCATTTCAAAATATCGTATTATATAGTTTTATAACACCTCTTGCTAGACTCCATCCGGCTGATAAAATATGCCACGTGGCATCCCGCCATCTCGCCCGATTCCCCGTCAGGCAGTTCGCTATTCGGTCCACCTTCCGAGCGCTGCCGTTTGACCATCTCCGCAACCATTGCGATTTTGTGACACAGCTCCCTCTCGAACCAGTAGCGCTTGAACTGCAGCCCGAGGTCCGTGTCCTGTCGCTGCCTCTCGTTGATGGCGGCCTTACGCAGAAAGGTTGACTCGAACCCCAGCAGTTCTCTGCGGCACCGGATAAAGTTTAGCACCTTGTTGTTGTGGTCGATTAACCTTCTGGTTGCCGGGTGTTTTAGGTATGCGGGTAGTGGTGGGTCAGCCAAAGTTGGCTAAAATAGGGAAAGTACCCAACTTGAATGGTGGACATGATAAGGGTTCATTGGCACTTTCCCTGCTTGGTTAGTGCCGCACCGCCAGGCGGCGCTGTGGCGCCTCCACACAACAACCTGCCAACAGCTGACATTTTGCCAATAGGGAATCAAAACATCTTCCTAGTGAGTTCAATTTTCTCATTCCGCTCTCGATTGCTTGTTTATTTCATTTTCAACTGGATTTCATTGGTATGGTTGTTGGCTAGGACGCTTTTTAATTTCGAAGGCCGGAATTTTTTTTTCAGCACGTACCGCAAGTTAGTATTACATACCATTTAAGTTTAAGCCCAGTTTGGCTTAATGAGTTCTCACCACTTCCGAAAGCTTTTTCAAAAGTTGTTTTTACTTTATATTTAACGGTTCTGTTAGAGGATCAAAACAAAAAAACCGTATCAAAAAAGTGCAAATGCTCGATGAGAAAATGGAGTTTTAAGGAAGAATTAAGCCAATGTAAGCTGACCGGCACTCAGAGGGTTAATGCGGCGTCATTCTCTTCCTCCTCCTCTGCATCGCATGCGCTCCCCGGCCACCGTTCTGTCCACCCTGCGCTCCCCGGCCACCGCAACCATCATTTGAGTGTTTAGCTCGAACGGGATTGATTGATTACTTGTCCGTCGCCACCACCTCCTTGAAGGTCCTGGCTCCGGTCTCCCGAACCCCCACGACCAAAGCCACCACTAGCTGAATTGCTCTGTCCGCCACCTGGTGTCGAGCTATTGGTGCCGCCATAACCGTAGTTACGATTGAAGAGTCCGCCACGGCGTTTGGTTGGGTCCCTCTGGCGCTCCGAAAATCGTGTTAAAAATGATCGTGACGATCTTCCCTTGGCCAGCTCCGAGCGCTCCACTTTTTTCAGCCTGCGAGGCCGCTGCAAATGTCAACAATCCAATGAAAATTATTTGGAAAAAATTCCAGTGTTGTCCAAATGCTGGAATTCCAGTGAATCCCAGTGAATTCCCTTGGAATTTTAGGAAATCATGGACTTGTTTTTGCTTGGGGGCTAGGGAGTGGGCGCGGAGCATGGGCGCCCTTGGGCAGCGCCCCTTTGCCCCAAGAAAAACCCAGGGGAAATTCCATGATATTCCACGCTCCATTCCCCAGACTCTGTCTGGAACGTGGAATTGCACGGAATTGGAACCTATTTAGAACCATCCCTACCTTTGGTTATGCATCTGTCCGATTTTGTGGCTTTTGGAATAAGAGGAGGCACAACAAAGCATACATCTATCTGCCACCGGGAGAGCATGAAACAATAAATGAAATGGGGGAAAATAAGGTTGCCGGCTTATTTTTCGTCAAGATGAGAGTAAATGCTACAGTCTCTTAGTGCGTTTTATGGTTGTACAAGCGGTGCCCTCTATGTACCATCAAAGGGCTGTTTTTTACTTTCCAAATACAATGTTTTATTTTCTTCTGATTTCCTCGATGGGATCGTAAAGATCTAATTATGCACATGCACTTGAAAAAGGAAAGAGGGGTAAATAAATTCACCGGAGAGAACTGTGTGCTTTCCTCGTGTCATGGTGAAGGTGCATCAATGCGCGCCATAAAACATTTCAAACAGTCGCTCATCATGTCTACAATAACATTAGATTTGACTGACGTAGCCGGTGTTTTCACAATATATGCCGCGAAGGTCGGAGAATGGAGATTCTTTCTTTTGTTCGTTGGGCCGCAGCTCATGAAGACAGGTATGTGTACTGTATGACCTCAATTTCCCCATCATTTTCAGCTGAGAAAAAATATGTCGCTGCTCAGTCGTGAGTATGTGCTTACAGTGTGAGTTCTCTGCAATTTGTGAGCGTTTCATCATTTGTTCCACCAGATTGCTGCGTATATGAGACAAATGGAAAGCATTTCGTTGTTTTTTATTTGCTGCTTATGGGTTTTTACAATGCATTTTCATTACGGAGCGATGGAAATCTTCACCGCTCTTGAGGATGTCCAGAATATCATGAACGCGGAAAGAAAAATTGTGGACATCTTACGAATGCTTGTCCTTCAATCGGACAAGCCGCGTCGAGCAGCGATAAACTCGTAAGCTTTACACATTAATGATTCGAGCAACACTATAGCAATAAAAAAAACTAAAAAAAAAACAGCATATAGCTCGTAATATAGCAACATTTATTCAGACAAGTTTTAATGCAGATACATCAACAAGTCCAAGGACATTTTCGAGTCTCCGGACGCAGATCCAGAACATATCGTCTCACATCCACTCAATTCATTTCGCTTAGTAAAACATTTCTCTTCCGGCTGGGAAAACCTCCGAAAACATTTAGAGCATGACGCTGGCCAAGGTAAACATATTGCGCCTCTTTCTCTCTTTCTGTCTGTCTGTCTGTCTGTTTGTCTGTCTGTTTGTCTATCTTTCTGTCGATCTCTCTCTGTCTCTGAGTTTTTGCACGCCTGCCCATCCGTTCACTTACCTATAAAAGGCTTTTAAGACATCCATGTTCAGCGGTTTTACGAGAGCCATTTTAGCGACCCTTATCAAAATTGAGAAACTCCGTCGCCAAGCTCGCTTTCCCGAAACGGACGCCATCGCGGGTGCTGCTCAAGGCTTCCTTCGGCTTCAACGAACCTATCGCATCAGGACAGAAGACTTCGCCGCGGGTAACCTTCCCGGGATCACTAAAGCATCTGCGCTCAGTGCCGTTGATTGCTACCTCATGGGACACCAGCAGCTGCTGGACGGGATTTATGACTATGCAGCCAGTTGGTTGGAAATTGCCCTACAAAAATGGCCTAAAGAAAAGAGAGACCCTCTGTCGTCGATTCAGAAATCCGACATTCTAAATTCGCTACAGCTCTCCTATTACCATCTTGGAAATGTGTGGATGGCTTTGGAGTTATGTAAGACCATCCGGGAGGTGGATCCTTTCTATCCAAATATCACTGCGAAAATCTTGACCTACCAAGCATTGTTGGATGGGACAACAAAGTGGTCCGTAAACGCCATGAAGCTGCAGGCTAGACCGCCTCCGGTGAGGGTGGATAACGGACTACGCGGGTTCTTGTGTCGTGGGGAAGATACGTCGGTGAGATATTAGGGAGATCGTCTAACATTTTTCAAATCATCATTGATACTGAATTAATTTTGAAGAAAAGCTGGAGAGATTTTGAAATCCGTCTTTGAAAATCGTCCCAACTAAACGAGTTTCTCCTTTCTTGGAATATTTTTTACAAAAATATGTTAAAATCTATGTTAGTTAAAATCTATTTTTAGCCTTCTGGAGCGCTTCCCCACTTAAGATGCCTTTACGAAACCCACAAGAACCCTTACTTAATACTGCAACCGGTAAAGTTGGAAGTGGTCCATGTCAGTCCGGATATCTTCATTCTGCACGATGTCATTCTGGACTCGCAAATTGAGCGGCTTAAGAAAGTGGCCGCGACGCATCTGCAGCCGGCGACTTTGGTCCAGAGTGGGAGTGACAAATCTGGAGTGGTTGAGACCATGACCCGGACTGCAAAATCGTAAGTTCCATTGCAAATTATAAGCGTGCATAATTGGAATGAAACATACCCATACGCCCCTAAACACCCGGTATATGCATGTGTATGGTAAATGATCCATTTATAAATGTTTTTCATATGTGTGATAACGTCTGTCCCCTGACCATTCCTTTCCGTACCTTTTCGTGCCGCAAAAATATTGTGGCACTCGATTTACCTTTTCCAAACAACATTTTCTGTCCGCACAGATACCATAATTATATTCATCCCAATATTGTCTAGAGTTTCGGCAGAATAGATTAACACTGCCACAAAAAAAGGAAATATTTTGTATGGTATCGATTTTGTTTGAATATCGATTGAGGGACAAAATGTCCATTGTCCGTTACGATTTGCCAGGATGATTCCTGTCTTGATGTTGACTGCTCTTTCGCGGTCGCACAACACTCACCAGGGTCTCGTTTAGGGTCCTAACAGGTCAGAGCCATGGGATTTCTCATAATATTGCCAGGGCGTGGGCAAACGGGCAATATTCATTCTTTGAAAATTGAATTTGAAATCGACCTCTTGCTTTTGATCATTGTTAAAGTTATGGAGTTGTAGGGGGGGGGTATGATTTCCAGGGATCCCCTGAAATTTCAAAATATTTTTAAAACCATTAGTATTTCTATCAAATTTAGGACTGTTCTAGAATGTTTCGAACCTCCAATATCAGTCATTAATCGGACCCCAAGAAACCTTAAATTTGATCGAAAAGCTGATATTTGTGAAAATGTTTGCAAATTTCAGGGGCCCCTAGAAATCAGATCCCCAGGCCCCCTCAAGTTCCAAATGGTCAGAAACTTGAAACCGAATGTTTGGCTCAATTAAAAAAATACTTTTAGTTCCTTTGCCCACCCCCTGGTCCTTATACCACGAGGGGTCCTGATTCGGACTTATAAGTATCCTAAACGAGCCCTTGTCGCCTAATACCTTTTAGTTGATGCCTATGTCCCATTAATTAAAATGTCTTCTGCGACTTCAGTGCCTTCTTGGATGAAAAGATCGATTCGGTCATCGCAAAAATCAACCACCACATCGGTCAGATGACCAACTTAGACATGGAGCAGGCGGAGGCGCTGCAAATTGCCAGCTACGGCATCGGTGGTCACTACACCACTCACTATGACTTCTTCCGTAATCCAACCGACCCTGACACCAAACACATCCAACCCCATCTCGGGGATCGAATGGCGACTGTCTTAATCTACCTCACTGACGTCCAAGCCGGTGGGGCAACCACCTTTCCTCTCATCAACGTCACGCTCTTCCCGCAAAAAGGGTCCGCGGCTTTTTGGTTTAACCTCCACCGCGACGGAACGGGCGACCTCAAGACGTTGCATGAAGGTTGCCCGGTATTGGCGGGGAATAAATGGATTGCTAATAAGTGGATAAGGGAGGTCGGGCAGTGGCGGACCCGACCGTGTCTCTCATGAGCGACGAATAAATCTGAGCAGACATAAGTTGTAATACATTTTTGTGCATTACCGCTACATGCATCTCGCACTCAGAGACTCGTTCAGGGCCCTTTAGTAGTCGGAACCAGTTCTGCGCCAAAGTCTCTCGGGCCCCAAAAAATTCATCAAACCCGAAACACGTTGGGCAAAATGACATTTTTTGGTTCGGGTTTGTCGGGTTCCGCTATTCGTTTCGGCTTTTGGGTCGGGCCATGGGGATTAAATTTCGGCGTAAGCGTGGTCGGAACCAGGACCTCTTATGCCAGGATCTTGGAGTGGGCAAATAGGCAAAAATTACAAAAATTTTAATTGAACCAAAAATCAGCTTCTTGTCGGTAATCATTCCGAAATTTTGGGAGCGTGATGGTCTGATTTCCTATAGTGCCCTGGGATTTCAGAACATTTTCAGAAACTTCAAATTTCCGACGGAATATCGGGTTTATTGATTTCCATATGGCTCCTTATTAATGAGTGCCAATGAGAGGTTCAAAATATGGCAGAATGGTCCCAATTTGATGAAATAACTGATGTTTGTAAAATGTTTGGAAATTCCAGGGCATGGAAATCAAACCCTCATAATTTTAAAATGATTATGGACAAGAGGCCGATTTTTGGTTAAACTTTCAAAAAACAATGCCTTTTTCCTCTTTTCCCACCTCTGGCCCTACCATCACGGGTTCTGGTTACGACATGTCAGAACCCTAAACGAGTCCTTGGTGGGTATTATTTTAATCGAGTTAAAAAATATAACGAAACATATACACTGAGTTTGCTACTGAAATATCAATGAACAACCTATTTTATCCTGCGAGTCGTTAAACATATCTCATGGTTGCTGCATGGCAATAAGCTCTCCCGTCTCAAAATTGACCATAAACGAAGAGTACTGCGGCAGTTTCTCCCCGATCACTCCCATACTCTCGCTGATACTGCGGATGTTCTGCCCATTCCGGTCGACTGGTATTGCGACACTCCTAATGCCGAGGCGATGGCATTGCCCAGAGGTTCCATCTGATCCGCCATTGCGCTTAAACTGTTAGCGATCTGCTGCAGTGTTAATGTCGCCCGCGTCATTTTCCCACGTTCTTCATGAGCTCTCGGATGGCCACGCCCAACGCCACATTGTCCTTCAGCTTGGCGGTCAGGGTGTTGGCTGCCGGAAGCAGGCCGTCACGCTGTCGAGCCAAGGTCGCCAAGTTTGCCTGCGTGTGCAAGTAAGTTATTAGAATTAAAAGAACCCGCTCAATTGTTTAAAATTCACCGACACATGAAAATAAAATATCGTGTATTCTTTTAAGTAAGTATTTAAGTATTTCGGATAAATTTTTGCCCTGTAGTTACAAATACAATTGTTTTTCCAAGTATCTATGTTTGACTGCAAATAACATTGAAACTTGAAATAAATTTATAATTATATTTACGTGTATATGATGTTAAAATACGAGCATCATTTCGGATAAGTTTTTGGCCGATATGATTTATTTTAATCTTTGTGTTTGATTTAAAATACATTATTGAGCATATAAAACAATATGAGGATGTTTGGGAGCCTAACTTATTTTCGGTTGGCTGATTAAAATCAAAAATAAGCCAACCAATACCAGCAATTTCATTAGTTTATGATCTGAGTGTGAAAATAACACATTTTCGAATAAACCGGCGGAATTGTTTTTCAGGGAAGGAAATTAAACATGATCAATTAATCAAGGATTCCGAAAACGTCATCACAAGGCCCTCGCGCTCGTAAGCTTCTTATATTTTAAATGTAACCGCACTGACATGAACAAAATTTAAAAAAAAAGATTAAAATCCTTAATAGAAAGAGGTGCTAGAGGAAGAAAAACCGCAGGCCATTTTTATGCTACTCCCCACAACACCCAATCAAGCTAATCAACTGCGATAATCGCGTAAACATGCACGAAAGCCTCTAGCATAAAAACTACTTCACGCACATGCCCCCCCCCACAATAATACAATTGAAAGATAAATCAATTTTTTAAATCTCGAGACCGTTTAAATGGGCTTAAAAGACCGAATTTGTGTCAAAAATCCACACTGCGCGACAAGCAAATGATAAGAAGCTTGGCAGGGCGCAGACAGCACACCACGAAATAAGCTGGCGGAAAACCTAACAAACTGCTCCGAAGCAATTTCTTTGGCCAGCTGATTGAAGTCTTGGCGGAAATTTAGCCACTCCCTGCGACCACTACTCACAAGATCGGTGCGGTGCAGGCAATTAAGGAGCAAATAACTGATGAGAAAAGGAACCCCCCCCCCTGCACCTTGCTTTTCTCGGTTTCAATTAGCGAAATTGACTAAGAACAATGGAAATTTAGCTCGGACGTCGCATTGGCATTCTACTGCGCGATCAAAGTGTTGGCTGCCTGAACCATGCCGTCATGCTGTCCAGCCAAGGCCGCAAGGTTTGTCTGCAATTTCAAGTAACATATTACACGTTACACGTAACGTGTTTAAAGAGAACTAATAATAAATGAATTCCATTTAGTCGGCGAAGTATAATTCAGTGCGAAACGTAATTTTTGCATAAACAAAATGCTATAATTCATTGAACTTAAAACACAATTTTGAATAACATAAGTTAAGAATTAGGAATTAATCTTTGTCTTAAAATATAATAGAACTACAATGTTAACGACTCCGAACCGACCAGTCAGCGTGCGCGCTGCACTCGCACCACGCCTCTTTTTGAGACAAAAAACAGAATTGACCAAAATGGTGTTGCGTAACCACAATGGAGAAAACCAAACTCCTCCATTCAAACTTCAATTTGCTCAAATAATTCGGTTATAGCCATTTAGTATTACATTAAATTTAAGGCAGAGCGGCTTTAAGTGTTTTCGTAATCCCGTCTGGTGCGGTGAACGTCCGCGAAACCGGAATCCCTACCAGTGTTTATCCAAACTTCCAAATTCCACGAAATCAAGAATAATTATTGTTGCCACAGGGTCAAAATAAATTCAAAATTCCATATCGGGTATGGAGTTATACTGCTATTTAAGCAAAAGCAGGGCATTTACTGTCTAATCAAGCTGTGGGAGTCTGCTCGACGATCGAGATTTTTCTATCAAGCAATGCATGGTGCTACAATAGGGTTTTTTGTTTTAATAAGACGACACACGCTAAATTTTTCCTATTATAATAAGAGAAACAATAGTTTATTCTGCTCGGAACATGGTTAAACATTTCCGGCAGTTGTATTATCCACTGGCTGCATGTCCACAAACTCTCCTGTCTCAAAGTTGACCATAAACGGAGGGTACTGCGGCAGTTTCTGGCCAATAATTCCCATACTCTCGCCGATGCTGCGAATGTTCTCGTTCATTCCGGACGACTGGTATTGCGACGCCCCCAAGGCCGAGGCGACTGCGTTGCCTAGAGGCGCCACCAGGTCCGCCATTGCGCCTAAACTGCCGGCGATCCGCTGCAGTGCCAATGTCGCCCCCGTAAAAGTTCCCACATTCTTCAGGAGCTCTCGTGTCGCCACGCCCAAAGCCACATTGGCATTTTGCTGTGTAATTAGGGTATTGGCTGCCCGAACCAGGCTGTCACGCTGTCCAGCCAAGGCCGCAAGATTTGCCTGCAATTTCAAGTAACGCGTTTAAAGAAAAAATGGATTCCAATTAATGGGCGAGGCATAATGCAGTACAAATTGTAATTTATGCATAAAAAATACCATAATCTAGGGAACTTAAAGCATGATTTTGAATAACAAAAGCTAAGGATTATGAACTAATTTTTGCCTTAAAATATAATACTTCTTATGTTCTTGTATTTAAAATTTAATAAAGTATTTTGATGCTGAATTTTGGGTCTCTTAAACGTGTTTGATCTAAATAAACTTTTTCTCATTTTAAGTAAAAATGTAAATATGTTTATATAAAATCCAAAATTCGGCGTTACAATGTCGTAATAATATATTATGCGCTCGTTTCTCAAATTTTAAGTTGTTGATGATTAATTTTGGGCTTCTAAAAAAGTATAAGATTTAGATAAACTTATTGTTATCTTAAATAAAATGGACACATTGTTATGTAAAATGAAAATTCAGTTCGGCTACCTGCAAGTAATTGCGTTCGGCAACTGATCTCCCTTGAGAGGCCTGGAGATTCTGCAGATGAGCCGTCGCTTGATCCCGACTGGCCTGAACGCGAGCCCGATCCTGTTTCTGGGCGTCGATATTGTTCACAATATGACAGGGCGCGTTGATCACTTTTCCGAAGATTTTGTTGAGCCATCCCCGAACCTCACGCTTCCGTCGCCATCGCCAAATGCAATTCCGGTCACGGTTGACCCGTTCCTCCGCCTTGCGAACCTCTTCATTGGCCGCGGCCACGCTGGCCTCCAACTGCACGAGCTGGTTTTGGGTCTCTGCGATCTGCGCGTCCGTACTGGCGATGCGACCGCTTGTGGCGGCGTGCTGCTGACTGACAACTTCAATTTCACGTTGTTTAGCCGAGATTTGAGCAGTCGTTGAGGCCAGCTGCTGGTCGAGCTTTTGACGGACCGCTTCTGACGCTGCGCTGACCGGGTTGAGTATTCCGAGCAGTTCTTGAATGCTTCTGCGGAGATTAGCAACGATGTCTTGAGTTTGAGTGGCGTTGACGGGGATCGGAGCCTGAGCCAGAGGTTGGAGGGTCTTGGAAGCCAAGACGGAGACGGCTTGAGTGATGGGCTGGATGATGATATTGTTCCCAACATAATAGGGCGCCTTGATCACTTTTCCGAAGGTATTTTTGAACCATCCCCGAACCTCACGCTTCCGTCGCTTTCCCCAAATGCAATTCAGGTCACGGTCAACCCGATCTTCCGCCTTTCGGACCTCTTCATTGGCTGCGGCCACGCTGGCCTCCAATTGCAGGAGCTGGTTCTGGGTCGCCGCGACCTGCGCCTCCGTACTGGCGATGCGACCGCTTGTGGCGGCGTGCTGCTGACTGACAACTTCAATTTCACGTTGTTTAGCCGAGATTTGAGCAGTCGTTGAGGCCAGCTGCTGGTCGAGCTTTTGACGGACAGCTTCTGACGCTGCGCTGACCGGGTTGCGATCCAAACTACTTTCGGTGAAGATTGAACGGGACTTTCTTGAGGTTTGTTCGGGTACCAACCCTGATCGGATAGGAACTGCAGTAGAAGCAAACAAAGTCACAAGGAGGAGGACTCCTGATGTTGTTTGATGCATGTTTTGGTGGTAATGCTGAATTGTTGAGTAAACGCAACAGAAACTACGAAACTTTGCAAGGTGAAATTTCTTTGTGGAAACTGGATTGTATTTATAAGAAATTTCACGGCCATCCATCAGGAACTCGATCCGGCGGCTGACTTTAAGGCGTGGTGTTACATGTAGTAACTCGGGAGGCCAAGGCGCCCAGACCGTAACTTATATCATGATGCACGTAAAAAGGCCGAGCCCAAAAGGGTGTAAAAATAAGGCGTTTGATCTGCTATAGGGATACAGCAGACGATTATTGCCGCAAAGATAGTCGGGACGAAAGTTGCAACAACAAGATTCCCTCCCGCAAGCTCAGTACGTAACATGATGCGGAAGTGATTGCTACAAATTGCGATATGGCAACTTAATTAAGAAATGCATGTGTTTATACTGTACTGGTGGATATCAAGGCAATATAATTATTTTTGCAGATAATTCGTTTGAGCAAATTCCAAATGTTTCGCATGTTCGTCTCTCGTACTCTAGTACGTCGCGGAACTTCGGGTTTATGGATTTCGACAGATACTCGTACTTATAAAAAAAAGAAAAAATTTAAAACTTGCATGAGCAGAAGACGGCGAATAGGCGAACTGGTCAAATAGGCGAAACGCTGTACGTTTTTATTTTATTTTATGCGATTACTGTAGCAATATTGTATATTGTATTTTCCTCCCTACCTTTCTTTCTTCCTCCCTATCATCCCCCAATTCTCTGGGGACGGGTGTGTTTACTTAGGATCACTTTGTGTCCATTACTTTGTGTCCATTGTCCTATGCGGACACTTGTTCATGCCAAATGTTTAAGCTGCGAGAACTTTGTTTGTTCAAAGCACTGTGAGAAACAGACACAGTATATTTATGTCACTTGCAATAAAAATAGTTTGGTTTTGAGAATTCCGGGACTCTATGAGAATTTATTCTGTATCAGTAGAAAACAATCCGTAATGCGCAGGGAGTGTGCCCAAAACGGAGTGTAACTTAATGCTTAATGCCCTAACTTTCTTTCTCCTTCCCTATCATCCCTTACCTCTCTGGAGACGGGTGTGCTTACTTAGATTCACTCTGTGTACATTACTTTGTGCCCATTGTCTTGTACAGATGCTTGTTGTGCCAAATGTTCAAACTGTAAGAACTGTGTTAGTTCAAAACACTGTAAAAAACAGACACAGTTGTGTCACATGCTATGAATAATAATTTAGTTTTGAGAATTTCGGGGCTCTTTATGAAATATTACTCTGTATCAGTAGAAAACAATTCATGACGCGCAGGAAGTGTGCCAAAAACGGAATGTAACTTAATGCTACATTGCCTTTAAAAAGCGCCCTGCCCGATCTAGAGAAAAATCCTTTTGATTACCGCATCAAGTAATGTATCCGCAAGAATCATTAGGTCGTCTCCCTTAATCATCATTCCTTGACTTCGAAGTTCTGATCAGTAACGCCATACAGCCCAGTTGACCCATCCTAAGTGAGCTCGAAGCCTCAATAAAACTGCACCTTTTCCGTTGGGAGACTTATGACGCGAAATGAAAAGCTAATAAACCGTAGCTGCCATTACGAAGATAGACTAGCCCAAAGAAGCACTTAAAATGACTCGGCCTCATTAAATGCCGCTCCCATGGAGCCGTGCTTGCTAGTACGCCTATCGACAGCGGCGGGAAAAACATAATCCTTCTATATAGGGAAAGTCGACATTCACATTCACAAGCATTCATCTCTTGCAAAAATCTGTGCACACATTTTGACTGATGATGCGAAAGATGCCGGCCATTCGCACGCTATTTACGAATGGGATTTTTCTTGCGCTGTTGATGCTGCAAGTGACAGACAGTCGCAGGACGAAAGCTCTTTCAACTCGCATGGACAATGCCTGTACGTGAACGTAAAATAAAAGAATTCTAAAGCCGCAAATGCAGTTACTAATTTTATTTATTTACTGACGCTAGGTTCGAAGGCTGCTGCGGCGACAGGGAAGACATCCGACCTCTTGATTGCGGAGGATCCGGCTAAAATGCAGCTACAATTCCCGTGGCAACACTACCTAGTCGCGGCCCCCGCCGCCATTTATTTGCTGGCCCAACTGACCGTCATTGCTGGCGCGGGGGATTTCGCCCTCACCTCCCTACGGAATGGCAAGGCCAAGTACGTTCGCTATCCGGAGTCGTTCAGTGCCAGCCTTGTGCAGGTCACCAACGAGGGCTGGTCGGCCTTTAACACGGCTCACCGTAACATGGACTCCATCCAGATGTACACCTACCAAATCCCGCGCAAGTATATACATATTGCAATGTGTCGTTCCAACACCGCATTCGGATTGCTCAAATAAAAATGGACTTCAGGTTCCATGGAAAATTACTTAGATAAAATAATACATTCTATGGAAACGTGCGGTGCAAACGAATACATGTTAACTAATATACATTATCTATAATAATATATTGACATGTCATATTTTAAGGAGACGTACGGTGCAATAGCGACAGTGCGGCCATTACTAAAATGTGAAAAAAAGAGTGCAAAAAAGGATATCAAAAAAAGGGGATCAGCGAGCAAACGAAATGTTGAGCCGTGCGCGTCAAACTCAATATCGTGATTGGTCTATTCGCATTTTTCGATAGTTGACAGTACGGCTGCCTCACCGCTTAGTCAAATGCGATCCGCGAATTTCTGAAATTCACTGATCGATTTTCCTTAACAGCTCCGGCTGATCACTTGTTCAAACTCGTTTATTAACCCATTTTTGATACATTTTATTGATTGATGGCAAACTTTGACGACCGCAGTCTCGTTAATGATAGAACTAGCCATTTCAAAACACGAAACAGGTCCTATAATGCCGCAACAGTTTTCTTTGTCGATGTAAAATAAAAAACGTGGAGATAAAAGAAGCGAAAAAAAATTCAATATCTAGACTTTTTTCGGACTTTCAATAATGAAAAAAAGAGTTATTTATTTATTTATAATAAAATGCAGGATATTTTCAGAGAATTTAAAATAGTTCTACAGATATAATTAACATCGCCTAAGAGATAATCTGAATAAATTACTGTAGCACGTATTCATATTTTTAAGTATATATTAAATCGGAGATAAGGAATTTAATTTGTTTACTAATTCTAAATGTGATCTGTTCGAAACAAACATGTGTTATGTGATAGTGGTTATATATGTACCGGGTGCGGACTTAATTTTGAACCTAACTTTGAAGTGTTGCAGTTTTGTTCTCCCTCAACTGAGAAAGGCGAATCATAACTCATTGGATAGAGCATTCTTTTCTCTTGTGAGGCTGCATCCTAGATTTGTAGAACGATTGCTTTGTTTATGTCTTTTTGGCCGCGCCGCAACAGCTCCGACAGGAAGCAAAATCCCTTACATTTCTCGAAAGTACGAAAAATTCGTCAACAGTTATCTTCCAGCTTACATTTCGAAAATAGTTCAGGCAAGGAAAACATAGAATAACTCTTGAGCAACCGATTATAGGGCAACATTTTTTGTTAAATCTGTCGAGGGGAGGAGTTCCGTCTTCCCTCTCAGATGTCGTTGAAGCCGATGTTTTGCTTTTGTGAACTCCGCAACAGCACAGTCTTCCCCCACGGATCGGAAGGTGGGACTTTACCAGTTCTTCCTAATCGCACATCAAAACATAATTTTCTAATAGAATAAATATCACCCTTCACTTTGATACCGAGCTAAGCCTTTTTTGCCAAACCTGAGAGCGTGATGGTCCAGGATACCCCACCCAGCATTTTTAGGGAAGACAAATTTCCCTGCACTCCCCTAGACAGTTTTGTAACTTAATATCTGTCGTAAAGCAACTTCTGTTATTTATTCCTAATGCTCACTGCATGTAGCGTACCGGTGAATTTAATTATATCCTTAACATGACAAAGTGGAGAGAGAAAATTTGGAAAAAGATCAATGCATTTGGGCAGTGGGACAAAGCTATTTCCGGGCGTCATTGAGTTTGACGTGTCGCGAAACCATTGATTGGGCGATAGAAGAAACATTTTCGCATTTATTGTGTACGATCAAATTCTCTTTGTCTTGCCTGTTTTAGTTTTGCTTGCATTTCGCTCTGCGCGAAATGAGGCATGTTTAAAATTAGGTTCAAAATTAAGTACGCACCCGGTACAGGGTCAACGACGTCCTGCGTATCATCGCCAGCACCTCAGCCAGCGGGATGAGCAACACCATCCGCGACAAGTTCCTCCGCACTCCGCTGAACAGTTTGATGGACTACGCCACGACCTGCACTGCCCTGGCCAAGGCCACCGAGACCAAATTCGACGGTGTGATGGAACTGATGGCGGAGTTGTGTGAGGGCACGGCGTCGAGCCGGGGGGAGTACGAGCAGAAACTGAAGGAGACCCTGCAGGCTGCGAGGGCCGCCAAGGCCAAGAGTGACAAGATGGAGGAGCTCTTGGCAACCATGAAGGAGCACCAACAGCGGATCAACGACGAGGTGCTACGCCATGAAGCGCGGTACGCTAAGGCGATGGATTCCATTCCGACGGGATGGAATGCTCTTTTCCAGAGGTTGGGATTGGCATTTGTCAGTGATGGGGGGAAATCCCCATCCTCGGCCCGGCGCAGACCGACNTGGCAGGGCAAACTTTAGTTTCTAACAAGGCATCATCTCCCCGGGACCCAATCGCAAAGCAAGGGGAAAAAGCATTTTGGTACAGGGAGGGGTGCAACGTCTGGTCGGCCCAACGGTCAATCCACCGATTTCTTCCAAGCCGAATTTGTTTATAAACAAACGTAATAAATGGAAATCCAAACTAAATCTATCTACCATAATTGTGTCAAATAAAACAAAAACAAGACAGATGAATAATGGCATAAATTTGTACGAGGAAGCTGTCTAATTTACAGTCCTTTTTGCAAAAATATATATCTGCCTGCGCCCTTTGATTTCCCGAAATTATTTTGCTAATGCCAAACATCGATTCCAAATTGAAATTTCGATTGGAGAGTGTAGAAATAGTTTATTTTTTGTACCTAGAAAAGTGCCACTATAATGGAGTTGCTAATTAGGTAGCATTAGGACCCAAAGATGGCTAGAAATAGGGTGCCCTCCTCGTACAGCAACATCATATCTCTGCCGGACAAACTTCATCTCAATGCTCGCTGAATTCTCCCAGGTAACCCCTTTGTTTGGGATGTGTGTGGCGGATTAACCGTTGGGCCGACCGGGCCGTCGCCCTCACGCCACCCCGGGACTTTGCCCCCTCTCAGAGCAAAAATGTTAGGCTTTTTACATGTTAAAGCTTGCTCCGTCGGCCCGGTGGGGAAGGACAAACATTTTTCGGCCTACCCTCCAGCATGCTTGCCAGGCTTAGACTACAAGTCCCCCTCCCCTTTTCGTTCACCCTTTTGGCTATATTTAGTTTTGCGAGTGCTGACCAATGTCCCTATGAGTGAAAGACTTGACCATTTTGGAAAGCCCATCTGTTCCTCAATCTCCAAGTATAAACCCCGACATTTGGACATCGGTTAGCTAATGGTGTGACCTCAAGGGATGAAGAAAAAAGAAGGCGTTTTGTTTTTCGTTCAACACTCGTGGGGGCAGGGTCCCATATTTAGGTTTTTTAATATTTTTTCTGAAAAGGAACTTCTAAAAAAACCCAATTTTTAATTTATCAAGTTACGGAACAGCGGTCTACATCGAAAAAAAGCGAAAGTGGGAGGAGACTAGAAGAGGGAAAGGGAGCGGGGCTGATAGCCTACGCTTGCTAGCCATTCCCTCCGAACCGATTTCAGTTTGTCACTGAAAAGCCAGATCAGTTTTCAACTGAACGTTTGCAGGGGCATTCATGGGTGGTGGAGGTGGTTCGACATCTAAATCTTCCAAGACTCGAGATGCTACTGGAAGGCAGAATACAGGGCAGACCTCTGTCCGGGAGAGATTTGCGCGGGAAAATGCGCTCTCCCTGGGAGCACGTTTTTCCAAAGTTCTCGGTGTCGTTTCTGACACTACCAAATCCGTTTTCAAGGGCCGAACGGTGAGGGGGGCTGACGAAAAGTTTAAGGGATTTTCCGATGTTGTCAGGGTCCTCGACCAAATGCTAGGTTCGTCCCAGGAAAAGGTCACGCAGAGAGTGAAATTGCTGTTGAGTCGCTCACGCAAGTTGGGTAGCAATCTGGCGCGTCTGTCCAGTCTGTCGCGAACGAGAAGCGGAACGGACAACAATGCCACAGTTGATGCTTTGAAAGATGAGATTGCAAAGGACGTGGATAAGTTATCCGGTGAAGCAAAAGTTATCGAGGCAGCTGCTTCAAACAACGACAAGCAGCCGGAAATGCCCAACACCTCTGCCGCGAATAACGCCCCTGGAGGGGGTATTGACAGCAACTTGTTCAGCTCCGAAATAGGCGGAAATGAGCGATTCCAGGTATGTTCAATTTGAATGAAATTAGATTTTTATTTATATTAACACTTAAAAGTTTCACTTTAAACGTTTGCCAAAATTTGAAAGAACCCAATCGAATTGCGTAGATTGGGGGTGGGGGCTCGTTTACGGTACCTACAGAACGGGTGCAGGACTCCTGCACCCGTTAGCCAAGGATGGTCAAAGCGATATATCATTCCCGATCATTTAAAAACTAATGGGGGTCTGGGGATCCGGCTTGTTTCCAAGGTCGCTCATGGGTTACAAGATGTTTCGAAGCACACTTTTTTATTCACAAAGTTTACTCCATTTCTGAAATGTTCCGAGTATGATGTTTGCTGTTGTTGAGAGACGATTGTTGGACCAGAATAATAGTGCGATGCAAATACCGAAGATTTTCGAAATGCCTTGAAAACTTAGACTCTGAAACTCCAAATGTTATAAAGAAAGTCGCATACGACAAGCCGCATTTTGCAGCTTACTTGAAGAAAAACACGTTCTTCACCTATTTGCACACTCCCTGGTCCACCTCTCAAGGGTTCCATATTTCCAATCTATAAGAACCCTAAACAAGCCCTGATTCTATCCAATAATGAATTGACAGTCACAGTGACTGTTTTGGCCAACTGCTTTGTGCAACAGATAAAGTTTCAACAAACACCATCAAATTGCATATTTTTTCAGCCATTTAATTCGCCTTGTAAATTTTACTAAATTAACTACCATACTCGGACTAAAATAACCCATGTGATCATAGTGCGTTTTTCGTATATATTCAACATATACGAGGGGCACTCCCTAAGTCTTGTCACTTGATTTGTTAAAAATTAACGGCCAAACAATTTAATGATTTTACTTCACCGACCTTCAAAGTAGTCACCCTTAAACTGAATACACTTTTCACAAAGAGAGAGCCAGCTCTGGAAGACAGCTAAAAATCCATCTTTCCCGAGCTCCCAGAGACGCCTTGTCACAGCGCAGTGAAGTTCATCCTCAGACTGAAATCCCATTCCCCGCAGGGATTCTTTTAACTTAGGGAACAGAAAGAAGTCACAGGGGGACAAGTCTGGCGAATAAGCCGGATGAGACAAAATTTTAAATTTTTCTTTCTTGAGAAACCCGGTGGTTAATCCTGCCATGTGGCTGGAGGCGTTATCGTGATGTAATTTTAACCCACGAAGTCCCATCTTCCCTCGTCTGCGCTTGAGCGTCCGTACCAGTTTCTTGAGGCAGGTTTCAACGTAGAACTCCGACGTCATAGTACTTTGCTTCTTTGTTGGAAAAAGCCTTGAAGTCGACACAACACCAGCACTGTTAAAGAAAATGATATACTGTACGCTCCCGATCTCAAGGGTCGACTTTAGGTCCGGCCCGAAAACACGATCCGTCGCTCGCTTGCTTGTTCATTCAGATTTCAATCAAGCAAGGTAGCATAGCCTGTCTGGTAAAACCAACGGGCCAATCATGAACAAGTGAACGGAATTGAACAATCCGCTCAAGCTTGATGTGAAACAGCGGAGGTGAAGCATAATCGACCCTTGAGATCGGGAGCGTACAGTACATGGTCTTTTTCGCACTCCTCGAACGACGAACTTTCGTAGGGCGAGAATCCTTTTTCTTCACCCACTGCATGGACTGCCGTTTAGTAAGAGGATCTTGGTAATGATCCCACATCTCGTCACCAGTAATGAGCTCTTTCAGACGTCTTTCATGGCCATCGCCATATGCGTTTAGGAAATCCAGGGCAAAATTCAACCGGTTCTGCTTCTGGTCCTCGGAGAGACTGTGCGGCACCCAGCGACTACAGACCATTTTCATCTGGAGTTTTCGTTTCAAAATCAGCTTCACCCTCGACGAACTAATTGAAAATTCACGCTGAATCTGGTATGATGAATGGGGATAATCGGTGATGAAATGATCCACGGCGGCAATTAATTCAGGAGTGACAACCGTCGGGCGTCTTCCAGATCGTGGCAAATCTTCCAACTCACATCTTCCTTCACGCAGCGCCCGAAACCAACGTTGAACAGTTCTTTTCGATGGTACCTTTTGCCCTCTAAAAGTTTTCTGCAGGCGGTCAAAAGATTGCTGAGGCGATAGACCATTTTTAAAGTCATGGAAAATTGCTGCACGAAGAGCAAAAAAGGAATTCACCATGGTGTGGTGACGGTGAGAGAACGTGTATGAAATGGCTTGCGTCCGAGCGCGTCGCTTGTTTTGCCAGTGGCTCGCAGCGCCCTACTTTTTTTAAATCTAGGTCACCACTCATTCCCCTACTTAACTGCATGAGCCAAACAGTGAAAACTGCTGTCATCCTTTTTTCAGAATTCAAGTGACAAGACTTAGGGAGTGCCCCTCGTACGTGCAATTTTTGGGTCATTGAAACAGTAAAACTTAGAGGCCAATTTTTTTTAAAAAGCGTATGGAAAAACAACACATAAATAACTGCGAGAAGAACATTCTTAATGTTTGTCACGGAAACTGTTTATCCTTTCAGGCCTACATGGCTGCAGAAGTGCTGAGCAAGATCCGTACCATTCAGCAGGAAAACTTTCAGCAAATCACCAAACTCTCCCGGGAACTGGCCGACTTGATGGGACAACTCGGGCGACTCGACATGCAAAAGCTAGACTTCCAAACCAAAATCACCCTCATCATTCGTGGCATCGACCTGCTAGGGGAGATCCGCAAACACTGGGCCACATTAGTGCAGTTCTTCGGGCAGATTGCCTCGCGAGCTGAAGCCGCGGTGAAGCTCGTCATCCCGTTCCACGCAGATGCCCAACTGACGCCTGACCTGTCCGACGGTCCGATGTCGGCCAACCAAACGGCGCACTTTAAAAATCTCCAACTCAGCCAGCTGGTCAACTCGGGCAAGGACATTTATCGGGCCGCAATCTTCCTTAATTCCGTGAGTAAAATGTACATTTCTGTGTCGAATCAATACCTGTTGGGACCGTTGGCCGGGATGGCGGCGTTGATTGTCCTGCCGGCGGAGCAGCGTCCGTCAAAGCTGGCCGAACTAGAGCAGCAGGCCTTGACAGCGAAGGCGGAAATCGAGCGGACTGTGAAGGAGAAAGAGCGCGAGTACAATCAGACCATCGACGCAAGGATTGCCGCAGCTGAGTGTGTGCTACAACAACTGGGCGGTGCGACGGACGCCGACATGAATGCGCTGCAGCTGGCGGGGAAAGATGAGAGCCTTACAAACGACGCAAATTCTTTTGGCAATACGTAAGCAGTTGTTGCGAAAATGGCAGTATATAAATAAAATATGGTAGTTGTAGGTTGTAGTTGGTATAGTTGTCTGTAGCAGTTAGTAGTTTCGTAGTTGTACTTTCTGTAATGATAGTTTTTATTTCGTACCGGGTGGTGTCGTCATTTCTGGATAAACTATCGAATCCGAATGCACGAGCGAATTTCTTGACAAGTCCATTTTCAATATTGTCTCGCGTGAAGTATTCAGTCTTCATGATGAAGACCAAGTCCACCAGTCCAGCAATCTAGCTATTGTTTACTGTGGTTTTCGTAAAGCGGGGTCGATCGTATGAGCCGCTGGCCTAAAATTGCCTTTTTTAATCAGGCCTTTTCATTGTAAGAAACCCTCTGAACAACCAATGCAAGTCCCCTGTCCTTTGCGGATTTGTCGCCGAAAAAATACACTTATGCGCCGTCCATCAAACGCTTGCAAGGCCTATCCACAGTGAGCATAGTTTTTTCGCGCATATTGTGACGACGTGATAAATTTTGAGTGCCCACTTTTGTGATAGGCGCCTTTGTTCTAGTGTTAGAAGTTTTTCAAGTATTAGTCATGTAGATCACAAAAGTTGTCATATTTTGAACCATTGAAAAGATTGTTGACACCAGTAAAAAAAGTTGTATCGGGTTTCCGATCGAAATTTAAATCAACCGATCGACAAACAAACACACTGAGCTTTGCTCACGGTTTTGGAAAAAGAACGGTTGACATTTTGCCGAGGATGGTGTAGCAACCTCCAAAATCACTACAGATAACAGAAAACTCACTGATTTATCGATTTCAAAAACTAAACTAGCAAAAACTTTGAAAGTTAGGAAACTTTTAGAAATCACGAGTGTTCCTTAATCGTCAATGTAAAAACCCCGAGATATGGACACTGGTAAAATGAATGGTGTGGCCATGACCATGAGAGGGAAGATAAAAGTGGGTGACTTGGTTTTGCACTCCGCATTCGCTCAGGTATTGTCCAATATTTTAGGTTTGGAACTTTATTATGATGAGGAAAAACTGAAAATTCAAAAAAATCAATCCTCATTTCATCGAGTTAGAGGACATTGGTCAACCAACATCGGAAATAGAAAAAGGGAGGGAACGAAAGGGGAAAAGGGGAAGGGGACTTGTATCTTGGCAACAAAAATGAAAGTAATTCGAACCTGAATTGAAATCCTTTATGGTTCTCGAAACGGTATCACAGTACGTTATAATTTGGCGGTCTATCTTTTTGTCCATACCGAAATAAAACCATAATTGCATCCCATAATGGACTCCAAAAACAGACACAATTCTGGACTAAGTCGCACTTGGTTGACCAATAGTCAGTCCTTCCCAAATGCTCCCTCCTGGACCAGTGATTTGGCATCATTTTACATGACCTCTAGGGAGAGGAAATAACGGGACAAAATACTAATCCGCAAATTGAACCGTAGCCCTTCTCACAAGAGGCAGAGCACATACCACTGAGTTGATAGGTAACCACAATAAATGGAACAATAAAATTCACAACGAGGAAGATACTTTGCCTACTAAAACCATTGAGCAGTGGTCAATTGACACTGTACTCGTCCTTTACCAACACTCTTTTAAACTCTAAGCTTAACAAAACTATTGAAATCGACAATTTGTTTCTTCATTACCAGACATTTCAAACTTACTCCGAGAAAATTTCCAAGTCCCAATAAAATTGGCGCCATAAATGGTACCCCGTTTGGTCACCTTTTTACTTGAGGGACTGAAAAGGGTTACGAGCTGCTTTGTTACGGAATATGAAACAGTATTAAAGACAGAAGACGTAATTGCTATTGATTGTAACCGTATTTCGGATAATGTTTTTCGGGAGGGGTAGCCTCAACCCTCCTTTAGTAGGCAAGACCATGCATGGGACCGCCCCTCATTATGACTATAGTATGTGCGGTTGCGATTGGAAAGTTGTTTGGATTGTCCTACCGTGAGTTTATTGCATAACGGCATTATCGTAGAGCTGATCTCCGAGATGACTGCCGGCTACCATTTCCCCGGTATAATAGTGATTATATAGATCTTTTCGCCCGCTGATGTTAACGCGGGCCTGTCAAAGCTCACACGCACGTATAGCAACTCAAAATGTCTTTCTCTTTCCGTTATCAAAAAGACCCGATATCAGATTGTGGTCTTACTGGCGATCATGAACTCGTAGAACCCATTCTATTAATTTATACTGAATTTGCATGTATGTTGCAGCTGTTTTCCTGGGTAACGCCCCCATAAAGGCCGAGTCCCAGCGCCAAATTTCCGTCAGATCTGGTCCAGATCTGGTGAAATCCTCCATATACTGTCTCACGAGATCTGACGAAATTAACATACTATTCTTGGCAAGTATGGTGGGTGAGAAATCCGGCATTTCTCGCCAAAAATCTCTGAAAAGTATCTGACGAGATCTCCGCCAGATCTCACCAGAATGGTCAATTACAATTCGTCAGAAACATTCTCCCGCCATTCAGCCATTGCTCAATTAAACTATTATCGTTAAATCTCGTGAAGTATAGACCAATAACAATGAAGTACCGTCTTGTTTTGATTGGTCAAAGAAACAACGTGAACCACGCCTCTGAGACAACAGCAACCGGAAATGCATAAATAGCGAACGGAGAACCTTTTATTCAAACAGACGTTAAATAATATTCACGTTCGAAAATTGTCCGCAGTCAATTCAGACAGAAAAGAAACTCCAGATAGCGCGACCAAAATAAAGAACAATGTTAAAAAAAAAACATTAATTTTTTATTAATTTTTGTAGCATGTTTTCCGGATTGTGATGAGTTCCCTGAAAAAAAATTAATAAATATTTAGTATCCAAATCTATCCGCCTAGTGTTAATCAATCTGGGTCTTCTTGTTTGTATAGTAGCATCTCCCGCTTATGTCGGTCCATATATATGCCTGCCTGCCTGTTTATTTGTGTGTTTGTCTGTCTGTCTGTGTGCCTGCCGCGCTGTATGTCTGTCTGTCTGTTTGTTTTTCTGTCTGTCTGTCTGTCTGTCTGTCTGTCTGTCTGTCTGTTTGGTTCACTATGAATGCCATTATACTCACATGGCAAACCCTGCATAATGTGGATATGCAGGTTCTCCATACATGGGCAATATGTTTTGATGAACCTAAAGAGAGGGAATAAATTAATATATTGTTTATCCCATCCGTTGAACACTTTTGATGAACAACTTCACAGTGCTTCTACTTGCTTAATACGCCAGTAGGCAGATTAATACTGGCATCATATTCCAAAGTGCATGATTCAGAGTTGTGTTCGAACAGATAGCAACAGTAGCAAAAAATTTGAAATATGTATGAAGTACGAAGTACGGTAGTTTCAGTCGCTGCAAGTAAGAAACAGCAGCAAGCAAGATTCGAAAAATTGCACACGACACTGACTTTAGCGTTGCTCGGAAAAATTAAACTTACGGAAATCAGAATGAGCTTTCTTGTAGAAAAATGTCTCCTTGAAATTCACCCAATTTCCTGGGAAACTTCGGGCGAACAATCTCGACAAAAAATCTGGTGAATTTCTGGCCAGAAAACTCCGTGTAATTCTGGTCAAAATCTAGCGAGATTCTCCTCGCGTGGGTCTCGTGTGATTCTCACCGAATTCTCCCATGGTTCTGGCGAGAAAATCCGCAAAAATCTCGTGAGGAGCATTCTCGTCATTTCTTGCCCGATCTGGGGTATTCTGGGCCAGTTCTGAACCAGATCTCATGAGAACATGCTTTCTCACGTAGTCTGGTCAGAAAGTTTAGCGCTGGGGTCCGTTTTGCAACAGAAACCGATTCATTGATTTATACTGTAAAAAGGACTTGGCGTTTTACTTTCGTCCTTGCCGTGCGTTGTTTGCATCGTCCACATGTGACAAAAGATAAATCGAAATTTTGCATCGTCCTAAATGCTTCGAGACCAAATTTCTAACTCTCATATTTTATTTAACACACAATATGTAAAACTGAAGGCCATTCTGATTTCTGCTTCGGTATGCAATAATTCTCTTTCCCTATAACGGACAACGCTCCAGTCAAGTAATTAAAGCTTTCCTCAATTATTTTTCGGTTCTTCGTACGTGTTTTGGGGTCTGCAATTTGGTAGACAGCAAAGTTTACATTTGTGTGGGAGAAAATGGTATTTTCGTTATTGTGCAAGCACAAATACCCAGCGTAACTCTTTGTCGAAAGGCGTGAACATTCCACTAAATTCTGCGGTCGGCGCGCTCACTGTTGCATAACGTCGTAAGGTCGACCTTGACCAATATAAATGTATACTACTTCCGCTCGCTGGATTTTACGATCAACCATATAACTTGGATGAGTGTGGTGCACCGATCGCCGTCGCAGTTGACGGTATTTCATCATTGCTTCTCTCGCATTGCTTCTCATTCTCGACTCGTCTATCTCCGTTCAACAAGAACAGTAGTAGTAGGACTAGGGCTAATACCGTAAAAATTGAGAGAGGGAGGTTCAAGCGAGTTCTCCTTTTCAGTACTGGGAGAAAACATGTAAAACAAACCATTTATACATACAAATGACGCGTCCTCAGAGATTTTTCGAATTTTAATTACCTTCAACGAACCGCAAAACATGCTGCAAATTGTCAGTTAGTTGGCATTTTTTCGTACAACTAATATAAATGTGTATAAATTATAAAATATTACAGAACTTAACATATAACTAAGTTCTGTGATCCTGCAATTTTAATTAGCAGTTAAGGCCGCCAACAAATCGCAAAACATGCTTAAAATTGTCTTTTAGTAGGCGTATTCCTACAATTCATATATACACTATATATATTCATTTATAATATAGATATATATATATGTATTCAGCTATAATATATATTTTAATATACATATATTAATATTTATGTATATTTATTATATTAAGTATGTGTTTATATTAAGTATATATTAAGTTAATATATATATTAAGTACATATATATACAAAAGTTAAGCTAATATATATATATATATGAAGCTCTGTGATCCCATAATTTTATTTACCGGTAAATTCTATGAACAAACCGGCTGAATAAGTTTTCGGTTAACAATAATCTATTCATACCAACAAAACATTCAAATAATAAAACGTACAAATAAAACATATAAATATTGTTACTATTTATGATAACATTTGGCAATTGAGTGATTAGTAAACCTACGAAATATGTTTCAAATGTCATAATTACGGAAGATACCACTATGGCTTGAAAAATCCTCTTTCACACGGACTACTGCGTCAGGGGTAGTAGGCCGCCGTTTCAAGGTTGGTCGCGGACGTAGGCAGTTACATCGTGCGAATTGAGAATCACCCCATAAAAAGAGTTACTCTTTAAATTGCCATAAACCCATATCACTAACTACCTGTACTGCGCCCGGAAAATCAATAGAAACGACACGGTCCGTCCGTTACAGATAACGGGGTGTTTCTGGTTTATGGCTCGGTTAGAAATCTCGTGAAGGCTCTAACGTGCCCGAAGTGCCCAACATGGCACCACGCTGGGCGCCTATAAAGATCTACCTTGAAGACAAAACCTAGACCGGACGATCGAATCTTTTCATTGCATTTGCAATTTTGTTGGTGGGTGCTTGAGAAAACTCCAACGTCAACCTCGATAAGTAACCATGAGGATTGCTGCTCTTTCCTCGCTGCTTGTACTGGTAAGTGAAATTGTCGGTGAATACACGCAAAAACGAGGAATCTGTTCTACTTCCATCAGCTCCTTCTTCGGTCCTATACCACCCTAGCCTTGTAGAGAAATAAAAATATAATAGAAATATCCTCTTATTTGCACTATCACATCAAAATTAAGCTTGGCATCGACTGAGGTTAACCGAGTATTTTCGAGAATTACCGGGGGCGGAGCTAGGCAAATTTCTGGAAGGGACATGGCTAGCATTGTGAGCGCATTCCTCCAGAATTGGTTCTTAGCTCGAGATCGAGAGATGCGAATAAACAACGAAAACTCCGCTTAATGTAATTCTGATTTGATTCCTCTCTGGGTATCATTTCATTTGCTTTTATATGATTTGATATTTTGATTTGATTTGGTGATCCTACCAACAATTTTATCTGAAAAAAATAGTTTCTTATAAAAATTCTTATTTTATCCTTATCAAACGGAACTGTGTTGTACCCTGTCGAATGTTTGTTATGAGAACAAGCAAAATACAGCTTTGGACTTAATTAGCTGTTTATTTTTTAAGATTAAAGTTCGGAAATCGATCATTTTTAACACAATTCAATAAATTACGTTTGGAGAGCAAATCAAATCAAACAGACTCCTGCTTGATTCAATTTGTGTGTTTGATTGCATCAATACGCAGCTCCACCCCATCAATCCCGAATTTTTTTTTGCTTAATGCCAATCACACCCAAATTGAATTTTAGTTTTTTTTTTGGCCTAAATTAATACTTACTAAGTAATGGCTGGAAATAAGCCGGAGTGGTTGTACCTTTTTCGGACATATTTCAACCTGTGATACTGGCATTATATTGTCAGCTGTTGTTTTAAACCTTAATAGCTCTTCGTTGTGAGCTGCTCCGAGGCTGCGGGAGGCCGACGTGGGAGTCGCCAGATGGGACTGTCGCTGCATGAATGGTGTTACGACGGGTCCGGGACGAACGCGCTGATGGACGCAAAATGCCTCTTGCCCGGCCAATGGTGCGTCGGCGATGCGGGCACGGTCGCGTCCCTCGACCCCACAGGGAAGGGCGTCTGCAAATGCAAGCCTCTGTTTGAGGAAACCGGACCAACACCGCAAGATCGCTGCATACCCAGTACGTACAACAGCAAGTCCGTGCACTCATTCTGGCTTAGGCTTCAACTACCCCTCCCCCTTCCCCCTTTTTGTCCCCTCCCCTTTTCTATTGTCTCAGGTTGACCAATGTACTATAATTCGATAAAACGATTAACGAAATAAAGCCATTGTTAGAAATTGAAGTCTGTATAGTCAAAATCAATAAATCATGAACGTAATCATCCAGTGTGTTTTCCGGACTTGAAAGTTTTCTAAAAATAAGTCCTTATAGCGTCGCTAAATATTGTATTAAACTTGAATATCGTCCAAGTCAGAAGAGGGGGGTTAGCTGTTGGCGCGTCCTTTAGAGGAAAGCATAGCCACCAATTCTACCGGCAGCTGCAAAGGTTTCTTAGGCTCGTATTCCAGTTGCAACAATTTCCCTTAAATTGGAGTTTCGCCTTGCAGGGAGTAGCACTCCATTTGCGGATGCGGAGTGCGATTCCAATGAGGATTGCGTGAAGCTGGTCAATACCGAATGCCGAATTTCCACTGTCGCGGCGCAAGTTTCACTCGGCAAAAGGTTTTGCCAGTGCAAGGACGATTTCGAGCCGGACACTGCAGTAGCAACAGTTATTGCATGCAAAGGTATATGAGCATTTCATGACGAGTATACGCATACAGTAATACAATTGTAGTATAAGGCGAGGTTAAGACGTGACTTTCTTAATATATACAGCTGTGGTATGCACGGAGAAGCCTGATACATATTGCGCCAGTCTTGCGACGGCGACGCCCAGACGCCCCGGCACCATCACTAACGCTGTCTGCATCACAACCGGAGCCTTGACGGGAAAATGCGGATGCCCCGAAGGGAAGAGCGCTGTCACCGTGCCGACAACGGGCCTGACCTGTCTCGGTATGGTGATGAAATGCGTCTGATAATTGGGGATTAGCGCTGTTTAGATTAATTTACATGGCCATTTAAGATATAGACCAGAATAGGCATTATATTTTTAATTATATAATTTTAAGTTTAATTTAAATCGGCCGCCTGGAGTTGTCATTTAAATGAAATTACGTACTGAAAAACAATTTAAATCGACGGTATTTTTAATTCAAATTGTACTTCAGATACCAGAAATCAATTCAATTCATTGAAATCTAATTATGCCAGAGGAACAATTCAATTCAGTTCAGTTCAAGTTAAAGTCCAATTCAGAGCCATCGGAAAGCAGCTTGGACCTACTGCATGATTTGAGGGCCAATTAACAACGCCTAATACATAAATCTTTCGCAGATGTTACACAGATTCCATGCAACGCCGTGGTAGGTAACCCCGCTGGAAGCTGTCCCTTCATAGGTGGCGGTGTCGGTGGCGCCAATACGGCCGTATGCACGTCCGGCAAATGTGGATGCCAGGTGAAACTGAATCAAGGTGGCACAATAAAATCATCCGGAACGGCAACTCTCACCTGCTCCCGTAAGTGCAAAAATATATCTAGACTAATCCTACCTGCTACTTCCAATACAAATTTAATTTAGCTGGTAGAAAGGAAAATCAGTTGAGTTCTCTTTCGCACCAAAATCATTTTACCGCTCCTCCTGTGTAGCAAATACGATCGGAAGCATCTGTTACAAGTCAAGTGACTGTCCCGACCTCTCCGTTACCTGCATGAAAACGGGGACCATCACTCCGACCAAGCCGGGCATTTGCTCTTGTGGACCGTACAAGATCCCCAGGAAGAACGATCCCATGAGATGTGACTGTAAGTTCTCTAATATCAGCGCTAATAAATATTAGCAGAACCGTAGCGGTGGCTCTGGTTAACGGGGCGCGGGGGGGGGAGGGGGGCTTAGACTAAAGATCCCCTCTTAATGCCCCCCCCCTTTATGCCCATCCTATTTTCCCATGTCGACCAATGTCCTGTAATTTAATAAAATGCGAATTGATTTGTTTTAGAATACTTTTATTGTTTCCTCATCGCAAAAAATGTTCAAACCATGAATATTGGACATTTCCTGAGCGAGTGAGGAGTGCAAAACCAAAACGCTTACTTGTATCTCCCTGCCATGGCTATGGTCAAACCATATATTATAATGGGTGCCTGAAATTACTGACGAGCTCTGACTTATAGGGGGGGGGTAGGGGTGCAGAAGCCACTGACGTTAGCAGCTCACATTTTTTGATATTTTTCTCTTAATACTCCCCCACCTACCTAGAACAGTTGGTGATGAAATTATTTTTTAAACGAGGATCCTTACTAAGGGGCCATTCAAAATTAAATGGATTTCCCCCCCCCCCAATTCAATGTTTATTCACAGAAATATTACAAATGAAATGCCATTGCGGTAAAACTGCCCCCCCCCCAAATGGAGTCCGCGTCGCTCCTTTGGGCAATATTGATTGTCAGAGGCGTAACAACCGACTTTTTTGGTGGCAGTTTAGCCGGGGGGGGACAGTTTTTCTTATGGACATTAAATAAAAAATTCCCTCCCCCCCGACAGCAGCCTGAATTAATTGGGGGTGGCACTCGCCTTAGTGCCTCCTCCCGTTACGTCTCTGTTAATTTTTGATTAAAGTCGAAAACGCTAACCACTAGAAAATAAACTTTCAGCAACCATCGGCTTATGCTGCAACAAAGCTTCGGACTGCGGTGTGGCACCATCGACGGCTACTGACAGGCCCTTCGCGTGTCTTCGCCCGGTTGGTGATGAGCCTTCCGGAACATGTGGTTGCCCGCCGGGTTCCCAGTGGGATGCGGTGTCCTGCAAAGCAACTACTTCACCGGGAGTATGCCTGCCAGTCAGTCTACTGCCACCGATTGTTTAACAGCCCTTTGTGCCACCTAGAACAATTGCAATGGGTATATATACCGGTAATATTATCAGCATCAATAGGTGATATAAAGTTAGGTGGCTTCTTTAAAGCAACTTGTCTGGATGCTGCGTCCCGACGCCCTTCCAGATCATCGTCGTCCGAACTCGTTGACAGTTTTTGGAGCAACAATAATACATGTGTCACTTTAATAGAGTAGATGGTGGAATATTTATAACCGTGGAATGCTATGAGAATTCCAATATACTATTGGCAATTTCACCGCTTCTGAAATATTTTGCTTACCGAAAACATTGGAACATGTAAGACATACATGTGCGACGAGAGGAAAGAGGCAGGATTTTCAAGACAACCCGGCAGAAAGTTGCATATTGACTGTAGTGTCACTCTCTGAAATGTCAAGGATGAGCAGTGTAGTGTCCGTTCAGTGAAGATAAAGGACGGCAAAAACTAACAGCAATCGACAAAATTAGCTTTTTTTATCAATTAAAATTTAGTGATAAAGGATTTTTAGTTTAGTCTCTTTCAGTGACGAAGGGTTTGCCGTGTAATGCTTGGTAAAAACATCTGACCAACTGAAGTTTTCTGAATCTTCCCCAGTTAAATCCTTATTGAATAAACATTTTGAACAATAGTTTAGTTCTTTCGAAAGCTACAAAACACATTCACTAAAAGTTAAATTAAGTTTTCGGGTGATCTATTTGTTCATGTAAGTGATTTATTCGGAGACCATCTGACCCGCTAGTCGATACCACTTACATCCGTCGATATCACTGTCAAATGTGCGGTCCGTTGCCAATGTTTTCCACATCTTTTAAAAATTCTCGCTAAATCAGTTTCAGTGCAATTTCAGTTTTAAAGAAATGCAGCAGTTTAAATCGCCGTTAAATTTCATCGCAGAACTCTGCGACCCATTACCGTTCAATTTCAACCTCTCCTACATTCAGTTCAATATATAGTCTCTCAAAATTGAACAACCGAATGTTTTGCAGTTCCATCGAAAATATCTTACTTAACCCTCTGAGAAGCAGTCAGCATACAATTGCTAGATTTGATGGTCGCATTCGATTTTTAGCACGAGTTCTGGGTCTTTTCGTTCGCGGTTTTTTGCTTTGATATTTTTACCACATATTTATTTAGATTCAAAAAACAAATTTTCAAAAAAACTTCTCAAAGGGGTAGGAACCTACTTAGCACCACCTTGCTAACACTTGGATCGCCCGAACAACATCTAGTCCCACGTGTCGACATTTTTTTTTCAGTATCGAAAAAATAAGGGACTTGAGACTGGTCCTTAGTGCATCTAGTAAAACTGATATTGCAATATTCGAGTGAATACAAGCGGAGTTAAAAATTATTAACCATTAGGAAAAGGTTAGAACTCTGCCTAATAATTCGCTGCGCTACCACTGGTTGTAACCACTACGAATGACGTGTAACTGACATTTCGTGACTGTGTAGTCACTCGTTTGACTGTTTTTAGTCCATTCTTCGTCAGCGGCGCCACGGTTCCCACTACCACTGAAACGGTTACATTTGATGGTTGTGGGGAATTTTCCAAACGATTCCGTTAGGATTTGCAAGGAATCATTCAGCGCTTTCCCTAATCTAGCAAAGTTTTGCTAGACCCGGTTCTATCCGTATACCCAAAACACCTGGTTACCAGAGGGTTAAAAAGGGTTTCCTCGTCCACAAAAAAAATAAACGAAGGCGTATAAAATTAAAGGCAAAATCAAAGACATAGTAGACCATCAAGACACTCAGACACGAAGGCATATACTGGCACCTTAATGCAGACAAATAAAATTCCAGGAAAACATTTAGACAAGCAGACATTTAAGTTGTCCTTGACAGAAAAGATTTAGTTTTTTTTAGACAAACAAGCATTCACAGAGGCCGTTTTTGAAGACGTGAATAATTCAGGAAACTTCAACACATTCTGTCTGCCTGTCTGTCTGTCTGTCTCTGTTTTCCAATACCAGTTTGTCTGTCTGCCTACTGTCTCACTGTTGTCGATCTCTCTATGTCTCTGAATATCTTCAGGCTTTTTTTATTTATAAAGTTTATTTTATCACCGCAGCAAATCTTCGAGAATTTTTTCTTACAAAATTTCAAAATTAAGAAAACATTTGAATATTCCCTTTTCCTTGATTTTCACTGTACAAATCGCGCTTCTTTGAAAAACACTAAAAAGATTAATATGACACTGTTTATCCCAATTGCATTTGAAATCGAGTTGTTTGACAGACATGGAGTTCGGTATGCTTACGGTGCCGTACATGACTCGATTGAACGCATCCGGCCAGCAAAGCTCTCTTGGTAATGTCGCTGAGAGTAGAAAGACGGTTGTGTCGGCCGGCACTTCTCTTGTTACTCAAGCCATGGTGTCCGTCCAAACTCACTCGCACACCACACTGACAGACATGCGGCTGACATACTACTACCCCAAGTCGTCGTAGCGCTACCGAAATACGCAGGCCGTTGCCATCCAGCAGATTGCCCAAACTGAGGATTGGAAGAGCATTCAACCAGGAGCCAGACTTCTTACATGCCACAGCCCGCAATCTGGCTGTGTCTTTCACCGACGCTGCTGACCACATCTGATATACACCCTTGTCTATGACCGGTCCGTCCCAGTCATTCTGGCGCCTCAGTACTGCCGGTATATCCACTCCGGTAAAAGAGTTGCTGATTAGATTGCCACAAACCCATATCACTAACGAACAATGCATTTTGCGTAACAATGCGCCCAGAAAATCAATAGGAACAACACGGTCCGTTGCAGATAACGGAGTATTTATGGTTCATGGCTCGATTAGGAATCCTTAAACGCTCTAATGTGCCCGGCATGCCCGACACGCCACCGCGGCGGGTGCTTATGAAGATCCACCTTGAAGACTAAACCTAGACCCGACGATCGAATCTTTTCTTTGCATTTTGCAATTTTACTGGTGGGTGCGTGAGAAAACTCCAGCGTCATCGCTGTAAGTAACCATGCGGATTGCTGGTCTTTCCTCGCTACTTGTGGTAAGTAAGACTGCCTGTGTACACTGACAAACAAAGAGTTTGTTCCATTTCCATCCACTACTTCTTCGGTCCTATTCCGCCCTGGCTTTGTTTAGAATCTAAAAAATTGTTTTGTTGGCACCATCACATCCAAATTAAACTTGGAATCGACTGGGATTAGTCGAGTATTTTTTGAGAATTATCGGGGGCGGAGCTAGGGGTATTTCTGGAAGGGGCATGGTTGGCATTTTGAGCGTATTTCTCCAGAATTAGTCCGTAGCTCTAAACTCTATGGACGCGAACAAACAACGAAAACTCCGCTTGACATGATTCTAATTTGATTCCTTTTTGATTTGATTTTATTTGATGTGATATTTTGATTCGATTTGTTATGGTGGTCCCACAAAAAGTGTATTGATTGCATCCCTGCGTAACTGCACCCCCTGAATCCCGAAAAACAAATTTTTAATGTTAATCAATTCCAAATTGAATTTAGATGGGACAGCGGCCCTATACCAGTAATATTAGTGGCTTAAATTAATACTTAATAAGTAGTGGTTAATAAGCCAGAATCGTTATACGTTTTTCGGACATTTTTCAACCTGTTATCCTGGCATTATTGTGTCAACCGTTGTTTTAAACTTAACAGCTCTTCGTTGTGGGCAGCGCCGAGGCTGCGGGAGGTCGACGTGCGAAACGCCAGATGGGACTGTCGCTGCACGAATGGTGCTACGACGGGTCCGGGCCGGGCGCGCTGATGGACGCAAGATGCATCTTGCCCGGCCAATGGTGCGTCGGCGATGCGGGCACGGTCGCGTCCCTCGACCCCACAGGGAAGGGCCTTTGCAAGTGCAAGCCTCTGTTTGAGGAAACCGGACCAACACCGCAAGATCGTTGCATACCCAGTACGTACAACAGCAAGTGCGTGCACTCATTCCGGCTTGGGCTTCAACTTCCCCTTCCCTTCTACCGTTTTTGTCCCCTCCCCTTTTCTACTGTCCCATGTTAACCAATTTCCTCTAACTCAATAAAATTTGGATTGATGTTTTTTACTGGATTTGAGCCCTGCCTCACCTGAGACGATTTTAATAGGGGGAGGCTAGTGAAAATGTCCCACTTAATTTTGTCGAATTAATTCAATATAAAGTTGATTTTTATATTGTATTTATTCTACAACGCAATTACACATTATTTTGATTATTCCCAAGTCCGGAGACCACTGGATCATCCCCTTTCCCGAGTGTTAATTGTACGAATTTCGATTTCGATAGCAGTTCACAATATTTGGCATTGCCCCAATTAAAATTCAGTTTGAAATCGATTGGTATCAGCGAAATACTTTTTCGTTGCCGGTGGGGGGGGGGCAGCTGTGGACCATTCTCAAGCCTGACCGGAAACGTCCGAGCGATGTCCCAGAAATGATCCTTGACTCCGCTCACGGCAAAAAATGGTTCTTCTGCTGCCAATCGATAACAATTGAATGTTGAGCGGGATGATGTAAAACTTAAAGAAATAAAGCCATTGTTAGAAATTGAAGTCTTTACAGTCAAAATCAATAAATCATAAACATAATCATCCAGTGTGTTTTCCGGATTTGAAAGTTTTCTCAAAATAAGTCCTTATAGCATCGCTAAATATTGTAATAAACTTGAATATCGTCCCAAGGCATAGAAGGGGTTTTAGCTGTTGGCGCGTCCTGGAGATGAAAGCATAGTCACCAATTCTACCGGCAGCTGCAAAGGTTTCACAGGCTCATATGCAGTTGTAACAATTTCATTAAAATTGAATTTTTGCCTTGCAGAGAGCAGCACTCCATTTGTGGATGCGGAGTGCGAATCCAATGAGGATTGCGTGAACCTGGTCAATACGGAATGCCGAATTTCCACTGTCGCGGCGCAAGTTTCACTCGGCAAAAGGTTTTGCCAGTGCAAGGACGATTTCGAGCCGGACACTGCAGTAGCAACAGTTATTGCATGCAAAGGTATATGAGCATTTCATGACGAGTATACGCATACAGTAATACAATTGTAGTATAAGGCGAGGTTAAGACGTGACTTTCTTAATATATACAGCTGTGGTATGCACGGAGAAGCCTGATACATATTGCGCCAGTCTTGCGACGGCGACGCCCAGACGCCCCGGCACCATCACTAACGCTGTCTGCATCACAACCGGAGCCTTGACGGGAAAATGCGGATGCCCCGAAGGGAAGAGCGCTGTCACCGTCCCGACAACGGGCCTGACCTGTCTCGGTATGGTGATGAAATGCGTCTGATAATTGGGGATTAGCGCTGTTTAGATTAATTTACATGGCCATTTAAAATATAGACCAGAATATATGAATTTAAATCGACCGCCTGGTCACTTGTTGAGTTGTCATTTAACTGAAATTACGTACTGAAAAACAATTTAAATCGACGGTATTTTTAATTCAAGTTGTACTTCAGATACCAGAAATCAATTCTTAAGCGACGAAGGAATGGAGCTTACAACCGCTGTATCATTCTCAATGAGCCTGCAAGACATTGGGCCAGTTTCTAAAAGAGCTGCAGCCCTGATCTTTGAGAATTTGTTTACTTTTATTTCATTGATTCCAAATTAATTTTTGGGATGGGTAGTTTTAAGAAAATTTACTTACCTAACCATACCATTTATGGTCTTGTAAATTGACATTTCTATTCAGGTAAAACTGAGCGAACTGTGAAATCAGCGAGTCTTTTCGTATATTCTAATTTCTTTCAGCCGTTTGAACTTTTCGTTTTTTCATAAACAAATCACCAAAATCCAATCGATATGTCAGAGGAACAACTCAATTTAGTTCCGTTCAAGTTGAAGTCCAATTTAGGGCCATCGGAAAGCAGCTTGGACCTACTGCATGATTTGAGGTCCAATTAACAACGCCTAATACATAAATGTTTCGCAGATGTCACACAGATCCCATGCAACGTCGTGACGGGTAACCCCGCTGGAAGCTGTCCCTTCATAGGTGGCGGTGTCGGTGGCGCCAATACGGCCGTATGCGCGTTCGGCAAATGTGGATGCCAGGTGAAACTGAATCAAGGTGGCACGATCAAGTCATCCGGAACGGCAACTCTCACCTGCTCCCGTAAGTGCAAAAATATATCTAGACTAATCTTACCTGCTACGTCTAATACAGTTTCAGTTGAGCTGGTAGGGAGGAAAATCAGTTGAGTTCTCTTTCGCACCAAAATCATTCTACCGCTCCTCCCGTGTAGCAAATACAATCGGAAGCATGTGTTACAAGTCAAGTGACTGCCCCGACCTCTCTGTTACCTGCATGAAAACTGGGACTATCACTCCGACCAAGGCTGGTATTTGCTCTTGTGGGCCGTACAAGAGCCCCAGGAAGAACGATCCCATGAGATGTGACGGTAAGTTTTGCAATATCAGCGATAATAAATGTTAGCAGAGCCGTAACGGGGACTCTGGTTACTGGGACACGGGGGGGGGGGGCTTAGGCCACAGATCCCCCCTTTTTGCTGCCCCCCCCCCATATTTTGCCATGTTGACCAATGTCCTGTAATTTGATGAAATGTGGATTGATTTGTTTTAGAAAACTTTTATTGTTTCCTCATCACAAACATTTTTTTGACATTTTTCTCTTAATACTCCCCCACCTACCTAGAAAAGTTGGTGATGAAATTATTTTTTAAACGAGGATCCTTACCAAGGGGCCGTTCAAAATTAATTGGATTCCCCCCCCCCCAATTCAATGTTTATTCACAGAAATATTACAAATGAAATGCCATCGCGGTAAAACTGCCCCCCCCCCAACTGAAGTCCGCGTCGCTCCTTTGGGCAATGTTGATTGCCAGAGGCGTTACGACCGACTTTTTTGGGGGGCAGTTTAGCCGGGGGGGGGGTTTATGAACAATAATTCGAAATCGCCCCCCCCCCAACAGCGACTCAAATTAATTAGGGGTGGCACTCGTCCTAGTGCTCTCTCCGTTACGCCTCTGTTAATTGTTGATTGAAGTGGAAAAGGCTAACCGCTAGAAAATAAACTTTCAGCAACCATCGGCTTATGCTGCAACAAAGCTTCGGATTGCGGTGTGGCACCATCGACGCCTACTGACAGGCCCTTCGCGTGTCTTCGCCCAGTCGGAGATGAGCCCTTCGGGACGTGTGGTTGCCCGCTGGGTTCCCAGTGGGATGCGGTGTCCTGCAAAGCAACCCCTGCAACGGGAGTATGCCTGCCAGTCAGTCTAGTGCCGCCGATTGTTTAACAGCCCTTTGCGTCGCCTAGAACAATTGCAATGGGTATATATACCGGTAATATTATTAGACTCAATATATATGGTATAAAGTTAGGTGCCTTCTTCAAAGCAACTTGTCTGGATGCTGCGTCCCGACGCCCTTCCAGTCAACCGTCGTCTGAGCTCGTTGACAGTTTTTGGAGCAACAATAATACATGTGTCACTTCAATAGAGTAGATGGTTGAATACTTATAACCGTGGGATGCTATGAGAATTCCAATATACTATTGGCAAATATTTCTTTCCTTCAAAATGAAGACCTTTCTTCACCGCTTCTGAAATGTTTTGCTTACCGAAAACATTGGAACATGTAAGACATACATGTGCGACGAGAGGAAAGAGGCAGGATTTTCAAGACAACCCGGCAGAAAGTTGCATATTGACTGTAGTGTCACTCTCTGAAATGTCAAGGATGAGCAGTGTAGTGTCCGTTCAGTGAAGATAAAGGACGGCAAAAACTAACAGCAGTCGATGAATTTAGCTTTTTTAGTCAATTAAAATGAGTGATAAATGATTTTTAGTTTAGTCTCTTTCAATGACGAAGGATTTGCAGTGTAGTGTTTGGCAAAAACATCTGACCAACTGAAGTTTTATGAATCTTTCCCATTTGAGTCCCTATTGAGTAAAAACTTTACACAGTAGTTTAGTTCTTTTAAAAGCTAAAAAACAAAATCACTAAAAGATGGGGTCTGCGAAGAAATCTTCGCAGACCTTTGCGACCTATTAGTGTCCAATGTCAAACTCTTCCTCATTCGGTACAATGTATAGTCGCTCAACTGAAGAGCCGAATGTTTAATACAGTTTCACAGAAAACATCTTATTTAAAACGGATCACCTCGTCCACAAAAAAACTAAACCAAGTGGTAAAAAACTTAGAAAACGCTTGACTGTACAGCAGTGGATATAAAAAGTGAGATTTGTTTGCTTTATTGACAGAATGGCGGCGCGGTCAGCGTTCAGTACTTGGCCTTGCTTTTCTTGGCCTTGACAGGTGCGACGTAGGCATCCGCCTCTTCCTCCTCGTAGGCAGCAGTTGTAGTCTTCTTTTTGTAGGGGGCCGCAGTGGTGGCGTAGACGGCCTTTTTCTTGTAGACGACCTTCTTGGTAGTCGCGTACACGGGCTCCTCCTCCTCCTGGGCGTAGCTGTCGTCCTCGTAGGCCGCGGTGGTGGTGGTTTTTGCTGCCTTATAAGTCTTGGCCACCTTCTTGGGAGCTTAAAGAGAGTAAAACAAGGGTGACTTCAAAGCAGGCGAAATCAAAGACATAGTATCCTATCAAGACACTCAGACACGAAGGCATATACTCCCACCTTAATGCAGAGAAATGAAATTCCAGGCAAACGTTTAGACAGGCAGACATTTAAACTGTCCTTGACAGGGAAAAGGTAGTTTTATTTTCAGACAAGCAGGCATTCACAGATGCCGTATTTGCCGACTTGAAAAATCCCGGCAGGAAACACTTTCAAGACATTCAGGCACGTCGATATAAAAACGTTCAGTTCGACCAGCAACGCAAAGACACTGAAAAACGAGCAATGCTAGATTGTCAGACTGTCATTTTCAGGCATTTAGACAAACAGATCAAGAACGGTTCTGACACACTCAAACAAGCCATTTTAAAATCAAGGCAGGCAGATGAGAAATTTCCAGACAAACAGAAGGCATTTCATTAAGTTTCAGACAAGTTAAGCTCATACAATCGAGAGACTCAGGCAACAAAAGATTGTGACACATTCAGACAAAACCGTAATCAAGGCAAAGAACAAAGTAAGTCATGCATTCCAGACAGATATTGCGGCAGACAGTCACCAAGGGACTCACCAGTATATGTCTGGTTGGAGTACGACGATCCGCTGTAATCGTCCGCATCGTCTTCATACGCTGCGGTGGTGGTGGGAGCCTTGTAGACGACCTTCTTCTGGTACTTGGGCTTTGCCGTGGGCGCATACACCTCTTCCTCCTCCTCCTCATAGGGCGCCTCGGTGGTGGTGGTCGCATACACAGCCTTCTTCTTCTTGTACGCTTTGGGCTTCTGCGTCGTTGCGTAGGATTCCTCCTCTTCGTAGGGCTCCTCCTCCTCCTCGTAGGCTGCGGTCGTGGCCTTTACGGCCGCGTACTTCTTAGCCACGGGCGCGTAGGCAGTTCCGTTGTTCTGCGGCGAACCTACAGTGTGGATTAAATATACGCATTTAAAGCGTAAAAATATATCGCCATTCGATAGCACATTTCTTGTAGATAAACCTCCTCACCAGCCACTTTCAATGCATTATTGAAACATATTCCACAAGATTCTGCTTTAAATGCCCAACATTTCTTGTTCGTTAAAATAAATAAAAATCGGTAAATCAGACAAAAAATTAAGTAATTAAAATGTAAAATAAATATTTGAAGCAGTTTCGCGAGGGTTGACGATAATTATTTTTTAAAGAAAGTACCTGAAATAGTTTAATATTCGTGTAAATCTTTATTTTAGTTGTGATGGTAATTCCACCGTTCCTTTCTTCTATTTAGTATCATAAAAAACCACACTTTGTAATTCAGAAGAAAATGTTTATACTTAATGTCCTAAAATTTACTTTAAGCGTGTGGAGAAATAAAATAAATTTACAGTATACATTGATGGGCTGTTAATTCTGTAGTGTTTTAGAGATAATAACTCTATTACCATAAAAGTTGTTACTAAATTCCAATTAAATGCACGAAATGTAGACTTCTCTTTCAAGTAAAGTAAATGTTTATTCAGATAATGAAAATTGAGGATAATCTATATTATTTTATATTGCTTTCCGATTCATAAGATTTAATTAAAATGCAAATTAAACTTACCGTAGCTGCTCGGAGCATACTCCTCCTCCTCCTCCTCCTCCTCATCGACGTAGGCGGCGGTCGTGGTCTTCGCGGCTTTGTAGGGCTTCTTCGTCGCAACGGCATACGAATCCTCGCCGTAGGACTGATCGACCATCACCTTCTTCGACATCAGCTTAGCGCTTGACGCGACGGCTACGAGGAGGACCAGGCAGACTAGGGTACAGCGAATCATACTGGAAGACATTTTGCCTGTCTGGAAATGTGTGGTCAGGAAAAGTGATCGTGGGACAAGTAAATGGGAAGGAAGTTAATCGAAGTGAGGAATGGTGTGGCATTATGTATCCCCAAATCGTTGGCACAATTATATGGCTGTGGTATCTTCGCATGGAGCTGGAGAGATGCAACATTTCCGGGGTTGTTACGCGAGGGAGCCTCGAACAGGTTCTTTTTTCTGCATAAAAATGCGGGGTGAGATCACAGTTTTGGTCGTGATAATGATGATTATGAAAAGGGTTGTTACGATGTCTGTTTGTGTGTGTGTTTGTTTGCTTGTGTGTGTGTGTGTGTGGTGCTTCTTCCGGCATGTGGCAGCTGGTCGTCTGATTGCGATCTAATTTCATGCCTTTTTTTTATTTGTCCATGTTACGAGTACTACAGGGTGTGTATAGTCCCCCCGATGTTACCGTTTAGGGGAAGACACCACGGTCCAACTGATTAAGTCAATTTTTGCGTGGGTGCGTACTACGCTGCCACATCGCATTTCGTTCGGGGATCTTTGCAAATACGAGTCACAAGTTTCGGTCAATGATATGTCCTCTTCTTGCAGTCATCCCAGGGGCCTAAAATTGCACAATATATTAGAGAATTATGTTTTGACTTGCCTACTGTATATCAAGCTATTTTAATTGTTAATAACATTGTCCTCATCGTCATTCAGCGCGAAAAACTCCATCTCCTGCTTCTTGCTCGAATTTTGTAGGAAACCTCTTAGCTAATGAAGAAAATATTCGCCAAGTGAATGGTTTTAACAGTCCGCAGATGGAGCAAGTGCGTGAGTATAGGAAAAAGTTTGACGAAATTCTATTATTGGAATAACTCGTTGAAGCTGCTCGCCCTCTCCCCCCATAATCTTTGAGTAATGGAATTGCCTGTCGAATTGTAGCTGCATCTATGATGTCTGTGTGCATTTTTTTCATCCGTTTCACGCGGTTACGTGAAAAACAAAACAAACCAGTTCATCGTCCGTGAGAAAAATATGCCACACCAATAAAAACACAAGACATTGTAAAGGCAAAAAGGTGCAGTATGTGCCTGTCTGTATCTTGTGGTCACTTGGGGGAAAACACATCAAACACGGGAGAAGAAAATGTACAAAATAAAAAAGTGTTTGCAGAAAATATTTCTCTCATTTTTCACTAGACCACCGTACGCAGCTGGGAAATTGTTGTTTATTATCAGCCGTTATAGCCAGCAGGCTAGATTTGACTGCAAGAGCTCGACCACGTCCATCCGGTCCATCAGACGAAGGATCGCGACCAGGTCACTCAAGGCTGTCTCCTCGCGATTACGCGCCTCCCAGAGAGTCAGGATTTGGTCCGTTGGGCTGGGCTTCGTCGCGAAGTAGTTGATGTATCTGAAGAAAATGGCAAAAAAAACCAATTAAGACAACCATGTCAAATTGTAGACAAATGGGCTCACGGAATGCTCAGTCGTGATGTGTGTGTTTACATGAGACAAGTTTAACTAGTCGTTCGTTAATAATCGCAGCTTTAAATCTGTGTAATAATTATTATCTAAAGAAATAAAATAATTAAAGAATTGTTATAACTTAGTATTATAAATTATATAAAATATCGTTTTTAATTACGTTTGTTTTGAAGACTTTTCCTCCAGACTCTCGGCATTTATGATTACATTATGACGTCAAAGTGTATTCGTGTGTCTGGGATAAAAGCGTCATTCCTACCGGTCAACTTGTAGTTTTTGAGCCAGCATTCGCCAGTCATTGCCTTGAGCTCGTGGGACGTCCATTAGGCCACAGAACTTCCGGCGAGTCGAGCCAGGAATGCGGAATACAGTTTTGGTCGTGCTAATGCCTGCGGTTGAGCCGCCGAACTGACTGACAGTCAGATTCGCGTAGACGTTCTTTGGACGGTTCTGTTTGAAAATATACAAATAAACGATAATGACTGGACAATCAAAGATGCAACGCAACAGTCAGACGGATAGGCAGGCAGACAGCCGAAATGCCACAGACATGTAAATACCCAGTCAGACGTATGGACTATCAGGGAGACAGTTCGTCAATTAGACAGACAGACAGACAGACAGACAGACACTGCGGTAGGCAGACAGACAGACAGACAGACAGACATCGAGATTGACAGATAAGGGAGCAGAACGTGATAGATGCTTACATCAATGAGTGGCGTTCCTTGCATTAGCAATGTCTGCGTATAGACACTGTCTACTTGTCTGACCACGACGTTGCATCGTGGGAGGGTCTCCACCGGAAAACTCGTAGGCACCAACGAAAACGAGGAATGAAGCGCTGCCTGCTGACCGGACCAAATATGCGTGAAGGGTATTTCCTGTTGCTGACCGCCTGCCTTGACCTGCCACCCATCAAAGACGTCCTCAACCGTCAAACTGAGCGGTTTCCCCGTGTCTTGAAAGCGCAATGTCTGCGGCTTGTCCATCAGTACCGCCCCGAGTTGTGACTCAATTTTTGTGACGGCCTCCAGCGCGTCTTTCGTGTCCTCCACACAGTAGACCCTCACACTGCACTCACTCGCGGGCGTTTCCGGCGCGAAGACCGCCAGTTTGAGGTTCTTCACGGCGCTACAGTTGACTTTGGACTGGCCCACTAAGGCATACCGTCCAGGCATGTCTGTGAGGATGTGCACCTTCTTCGTGTCGAGTTGTGTGTAACAAGGCGTGTTGATAGTCTCTTGACCCAGGATGGCAATCTTTTTCCACTGCCCGAAATCGCCCTCGCTCATGCAGTCGTTGTACCAGACCGTGAGGTTCCAGTCATTGAAAGTGTTGATGTAGGCGCAATGGTTGAACGAAAGGACGGTTGACTTCCCCAGGCATGGCTCGCTAGTTCCGAAAATCACCACCGGACTCAGGAGAGTTTGTCGATCTGAAAGGACAAAATCAATGAACGAGTTGATTGACAAGCAGACAGACACACAGACACAGAGACAGACAGACAGAGAGATAGACAGACAGAAAGACAGACAGACAGACAGACAAGCAGGCAAACATTTAGGCATGCTGCCATTTATTACCGGTCACACGCGGTCGATCGGTACTCTCCCGCGAAACGCCCAAAAAGAACTCCACATGCCAACCCTTCTTGACACATCCCTCCGGGACAGTCAAGGCCACTCCAGATGCCGGTAGGTTAAGTTGTCCGCCTGCAGGCCCCAGCGACGAAAAGACTATGCAGTCTGGGTCGGGCAGTTGTGGGATATTGGCGAAGGACGCCAAGGACTGATGCGACTCGTTGCCGGCCATTCCGTTCAATGGAGTGGCCTCACTCGGTTCGCATTCGGACTCAGCGTAGTTCGAGCTGTTGGTTGTACTATGTAGTGAGGACTTCTCAAAACTCGCCTACAAACACAATATTTTATATTAAATTAAATTGTTGTGAAATTAAAAGTTGTATTAAATAATAACTATGATTTAATAATCAATTTAAGTTCGGTTATTGCGCACAGAAAATTAGGCACAGAATATTTACAGACATAAAACATTATTTTCCAGTTCAAAATAATTTCGATTGCGTGAGTTGAAATAGACATAAGTAAGGTACTCATTTTTGCGAATGGAATAATTAATTGCTATTGTTCTTGTTAAAATTTGGTAACAAGATGGAGATCCAAGTTTTAGTTCTACGAGTTAAAATGTATAAAGAAAATAGAACGCAATAAACGAAAAAAATTATAAATAAAAATTGTGTTATGTAATAGACAAAAAAAAATGAATTTGGGTAAGGCTAATTCTTACCTGCGAGTCACAGCGCGGCTTCTCAATTGAACTGTCTGACCGGCAGCTGGAGTTCATCTCAATCAGCGGACTCTGGCTGTTCTGCGTCGGGCTATTGCGCAGGTCCCGGAAGTTGTCGAATGCCTGGGTATAATCGGATGAGTATAAGTCAGACAGGCAGTCAAATATATCCGACATCAAAGGGAGAAAATTAGCTGCTTTTTAGGTCAAGTATCGTTATGTAAATTTAAACCCATTTCACCCTCTCCGGCATGAGGGATCGAGACTTGCCTGCCCACTTTTCGATAGGAACATTGCCTCCCGGTTGAAGGGCGGCAATTTCATGGAGAAGTTAGAGTTATTGGGCAGCCCTCGAAGAGGCTGCTTGAAGTCCGTTTGATAATGCCGATTGTCTGAAAATAACAAAAACGATAAGAGAAGGAAGACCATGAAACAGAAAAAGTTCGGAAATCCAAAAAAATGACTGAATCATTCCCACCAACTGTGTCTGTCTGTCT
>LRSR01005483.1:0-26766 GCA_001579985.1 Hypsibius dujardini | reverse complement strand
AAACTAGCACATTCCAGAATTATTCACATAGCATGACCCTAAACACTTCAAGGGACCAGGACTGGGAATCTTTTGTTCAGAGAAAGCAACTTCTACTAAAGGAAAAATTACGGCTGATAATTAGAGATAATTACGATAATTGCAATGCAAAAAAATAAATTGTAAAGTTTTTCATGTCAATTGGTCATCCCGTTATAGCACTCTAGTGGCCTTCTCGGTGGATCGTCTTCTGTGCACACTGCGTCCGCAGCGCTATCTCAATGTCTTCACTGCCAAGCAAGCCCTCCACATCGAGCTCATCATCATCCTGCTAATGCTCCTCTGGAACTCTGCATACCTTGGTATCACCCACCACACAGCGCTGTCGCCGCTGATCGCAATCTGGAACGCTATAATGACCACAGTCGACGTAGGCAAAAACGAATGGTTTTCACATCTAAAATTGTTAAACCCATATTTTCAATATGAATTCAAACAAACTCCCCCCTCCCCCAATTCTATTTCTCTTTGTTTAATAGGCATTTAGTTTCCTTTCCGTCTGGATAATTATGGTGACGACGAGCGTTATTCTGGCTTTATCATTAGTCAAACGTGGCAGGGACAAGTCAGTTATAGTTGCGGAGAGCACTGGCTCATCCAACGGCGCCACTGGAAGTGCCGTCCTCTTGCTGTGCTGCACTGTGCTCTATTCCATCACCCAGCTGCCGTATATTATATTCAAACTGCTGGCGATGGCTAGAGGTATTTGTGCTACCTGTACATAAAAATATATAAATTATGAAAATATGTTTATTATTCTGTTTCTTATCAATTACCTATCAACTTTTTCTGATCTTAAGTCTTCTTCTAATTTTCTAACTAATTTTACTAACTTTCTTCGCTGGAATCCATGATGGTTAAACTTTTAATTTTGCTTCCTTGAGGAACTAAATGACTGAAAAAAAAGTCAGTTGGTTTAATTTCAGTTCATTCTGTTAGTTATTCTAAATGTTCTTTTGAAATCTCAATGAGCTGGTCAGATTTACTATTTCACTTGTACAAATTCGTAACATGATTCTGTACGAGGTAATTTGGTTCAAGGTCGTTTGCTTTTCTTTCTCCAGAATCACCGCATTGTTGGCTCAACATTTCCACGCGGGATGTCACTCTGTGGCTCACTTTTGGCGGGAACTTGTCCCTCGTCGGCTATTCAATTCACTTCTACGTCTTCTACATCTTCTCCTCGAGCTTTCGGCAGCGAGTGCACTCTCTCTGCTCTTCATCCAGCAACGGCGCTGGAACCGACGACGCAATTCACTCGAACGACAGCAGCAAGAGGCCCCTTCAAGCTCAAGAAATTGCCTACCGGAAGCACGACGCAGCCGCGGAAGTCCCAGAGACCGACGTGTAATTATTATCCTGCACTGAATATTAACAACACACGCGGTTTACCGGACTAACTCATGACATGCTCATTGGATGCTGTTCTTCGGTTCTGAGTTGTTCATTTCCAGACAAGATGAGATATTTATTTATTTTGGTTTTTTTTTCGTGAACTGAACCAGGTCTTTAAACGTGTAACTACGTAACAGGTCGCAGCCCCTGGGCATTGAAACTGCACTACCTCAAAAACACGGAAATTATAATGTTGGACTCACGCGGTAACGGGACATGCACAATCACAATCGGAAGTGTACTTCTCTTGTAAAACAAACCTCTACTGCCCCGATAACCTCATTCTTCTTACCGGAAGGTGCAATTAGACTTGATTTTTAAGGATTCAGGGATGTCAGTTGATGCCAGGGGGTTTTGAACGATCGGTATAACGAGAAAAATCTTTGTGGTTTCTCTGCGAGCTTGCTACATGCAGACTGAGAAATGCTTCCTTGCTTGATCATACCAAATCTCTTCAGGAAACCGCAAACTGTTTGTTACTTGTTTTTTTTATGGTTTAATCCATTGTATAACAGCTCTTAGATTCGCGCGCAATATAGTCATACCGGCAGTCGGTTGCAGCGTATGACCTGGGGACATGAGCATGTGCAGTTGAAGATGCAATGGAAACTGATTTTCTCATTGCTCGTGCAGCGCAAAATTCCGCTCTGCCCTTCCTTCTTGCTCGATTGATGGCGGATCATACAGAGGAAAATATAATGCGTAATCTGGGATTTAACAGCCGTATGATTAGTAGTTCAATCCTTCGATTATGTTTCCAAAACAATTAAAGCTCAAGTTTTACAATCAAAAAAATATTTTGAACAACTATTTTAAGGCTCATTTGGATTTCATTTGGCTGTGTGGCTGCTTCGTTTTGAGGACAACTAAACCCAAGATGCACACCTCTTTGTGAAGCTACATGTACAGATACGGTTCATTAACAGCCCTGACTACAGAAAAGCTGAAAATTAAAACGAATATTTGGCAGCAACAAAAGATTCTGGCCTGGACGGATCAAAGAGATCAGCATTACTTATCAAACTTGAACTTGCACAGTCTTCGCAGCGAGCCCATGATAGAGACACCGCCAAAGGGCGAAACTTTCCAAACTATGTTATTACTGCTAGCTGTTTCGGGCTGGCTCTGCGACGCTAACTTTAACAGGCTGATGCTTTCACGTCTATGTCGTGAAACCATAGACCAATTGCCATTCTCCAACACCTACAATTTCCCAGTTACACGTTCTGCTGTTAATTAATTGCCGTTATACGGTTCGCCGGTTTGTGTGCCGAATAGCTCTGTTGAGCTGGATCAACGGTTTTACTACACGTGTGCGCAGAGGCAACTGACTCCGACGCCGATTGAGCAGCGCCAGTAGACAGCGATCTTTCAATGCTGTCCTCAACTGTCAGTTTTCACTGTGGATAGCAGTGTCATGAGTAATTAACATTTCATAGATACAGGCTATTGTATCTCAAAGATATATAGTGGCATTAAGTGCGACTATATTAAGACTGCAAATTGACTAAGAGGCGGATGTTCTGTTCGCGGATTAGCTACAGATTGGTCACAATGCAATAAAATCTGACAATTGTCTCGTACAGCGCCTTAAAGTCAGCAAACTGAAACCCTCTCAGCAGGTGTTTGGGGACTCGGTGGAGAAGGTACCCCCGTTCGGCTAGGATGATCATGTTGTATGCCCGTTCCAGTCTTCTGTTGCCTATGGTCCGTTGCTGAACCAGAACCACATCGACCGCAAAACCATACCGGTAAGTGATTTCGCACCTTTTCCTTATACTCGTTGTTGAGCCAGATCATCGTCAGCTAAAAAGTAAAAAAAAGCCTATGCACACGTTAATGACGTCAGTATTGGTTAAGAGGTGGTGCACTTTAGTGCACTGAACAGAATTATTGCTAGAACCATACCGGACCGAGTGTGTACTGAACATAGTAAAGCGCACTCGCCAAGATAATCAACATCGGATGAACCGACAGCAGATTCCGATAACCGATGGTCAACACCAGATACGGCAGGTAACTCAGCAGACCCCAAAGGTACGAGGCGAACAGCATCTTTGCCAGTTCCAGTCGACGAATGTGGCTGGAATGCTGGTGGTGCCGTACCTTCCAATTCAAATCAAACCAAGCCGTATTCACTCCTAGGATTGGTGTTAAAGTTCCTCATTCGAAATATTTTTGTAATACGATGAGAAAACGTAAAACGGATTTATCTCTTTCGGGCTAGACTTTCATTATTGTTCAACAAGTTCTATAGCCGTTTTTACTTTTCCACTTTCGACTTTTTCACAAAATTTCATGATAAAGATGCATTTGTCGCAAGGCATAAGAAAGGTTAGTTCAGCTTCAGCTTTCATTTTTTATTCAAATCACAAGCACACAAAAATTAATCACATCGCGAACTCAAATAAAAAATAATTTGATCAACCTTTGATGCCTTTACTACCTTCAAAAGTTGTCCTTCCGGCATCGTGACAACTCGCTCCCGACGAGCCACAAAACTCGCTTTCAGCAGGATAAGGGCGCCACATACGCCGACTATAACATTGGGAACCGGTACCACCATCGCTTCGAAAAAGATGCCCAATTGGTTGTATGAAAGATAGAGGCACTGATTGAGGTAAGCGACCGTAAAATAGCCCCCAATTTTCAACACGCCAAACAAGAAAAATACAAAAGTGAGTAGCCATATAGCAATCAATGCGGAAACGACAACTTGGCGGGAACTGATACGTGCATAGTAATGCGGCAAGCAGATACCGACAAGGCGATTCAACGCCAGGCAAACTTCCGTCCAGTTTGCGAGACCTTGAATAATAAAACAATTATTAGTCAAGTGGATGAATATAATATTTTATTTAAACCTAGTCTAATTAAGTTTACCTTTGCTCTATCAAAAACTTTATCTAACTGAACATTTGTGTTTAGTTTTCCCAAAATTCGTTGTCCTATGACAATGTTTTACTTATTGGTTTAATTTGGCTAGTTTTATTTTGCTTTTCCATCCCTATCGATTCACACCGATGCAAAAAGAGTTGGCGAGTATGCTGAAGATGCAGTAGCGCTTCGGAGCACGGTAGCCATAGATGTAGCAAAATGTCACAAAATTATGAATGGGATAGATGACCGCAACCAGAAAAAGCCACGCGGAGACGAGCTGAATGATGAAGAGGTTCACTGTGGATGGGGCTGTGAAGTGCTTCCACAGACTCAGCATCAACATCGCCACGCAGCCGACGCTACCGATGATATTGAGGAAAAGTTTGACCGCCAATGCGACGGGCAGCAGGACTGGAAGGTCTCCAAACTGAACGAGCGAAGTGACGTTATGCGACGTGTCATTTGCGGGTATCGTCGAATTCATTCTTGCGTAATAACTACAACTAGAAATGCCGTTGCAGAAATTGTAATATTTTGTAGATTGCTGCAAGTAAAGGGGAAAGTCAGCGAATGATTTGACAAGTTTGACAAGTTGTGTGAGCTACAATTCAAGTCTGGCAGACTGATGATCAGTTGTGTTTTTTAGAGATTCTGCTGAGCGGCAGTCAGATGGGAAGGTTGAAGCAGTCACGCAAAGGGCAATCGATTTTGAGTGATGAATGTCTATGAATCTCAACAGACATATCCGTGCATCCTTGTCCGTGGAGACACATAAACGTTTCGCTCAGGGCTTGCGGGCCGTTTAATTGCGTGAAATGTGAACAAGTGTAATTAGCAGACCCCAAGGAGACAATTATACCGGTACATTTGGATTGTCGGGGCATTCCCCAAAACGCCACCCCTTAGAATAGCTGATTAGAATTCGATATAACGTTTCGTATTCCGCCCTGGAACGATAGCGCACTAATGTTCAACGGAGAGAGGTCTAGCGCAACTTACGGAATGGAAGGAAGGGTATTAAGATGGTACGCATCACCGACCGAGGCAGCCATGTGACGGTCATATATGTCCGCCGATAAGATTAAAGGGATCCCTAAGCTATGAGAGACATCTGAGACACTAGTGTGAAAGTGAGAGGAAATGATTCTAACTTGAGTCACTTTAGGATAAAGTCGATCAGGGAGTGTCCAGTTACTCCGACCTTTCAGACTAGGCGAGTTATGGAACAAGGCTTATAGAAATTTCCAGCGGCCAGTTTTGGCACAGACGCTACAAACTTTAGGTTCAGTTTTCAAAGAAATTGGGAAGGGGGTCTTGTTCGAGGTTTTAGAGTTATGTCTCTGTTAGGAGTTATTGGAGTTATTGGAGTTGTTGGAGTTATGTACCTCACACACGGATTGAGGGTTTGGAGTTATGGAGTTATTGGAGTTGTTGGAGTCATGTGCCTGTGTCTCACCCATGGGGTAAGGGTTTCGTGTTATGGAGTTATTGGAGTCTTTGGAGTTGTTGAAGTTGTTGAGTTTTCGGCCGTAGAACAGTCCGAGATTGATTCTAGTCGTACAGTATTCTGTTGTATTGCCGCAAGTAAACAATAATTTTTATTGTTCACTACCGTATGTTATGCTATCATTGTGTTGAAGAGCGATGGACGGACAGTTCTTGTTGTTTTTTGTAGTATTTTTGGGTATTTAAAAAATACTAAATCTTCACACCCGATTGCTTCGAAGTTGTCCGATTGCGAAGTTGTTTGATGAACTGTATATTCCGGTTCAGGATAGCATAAACGGAAGAACGTTTGGGCGTAGTGTTTTAGCGGCAACGGAACGGAAGATTATCCAGTCGGGACTACTGATGACTATTGGCAAGTTTTAGCACAAGGGTTTTGAAATACCACGGTGCCCCAAATATACATGGAATAATGGAATAAATACCGTAAACTACATGGTTAAAACTAATGGCTGCCCTCATGCTGTCTTTACAGCAATGAAATAATGGAATAAAACCCATAGACTACATGATCAAGGCTCATGACCGCCCTCACGCTGCGTCTACAGCAGTGGAGTAATGGAATAAATCAACGGTGACGCAAAAAGTGGTACTCGCCACAGTTAAACATGGAATAGTGGAATAAAGATAATGCGGCGAAATAGTCTCGCAAAACTTAACGGTTCATTCGGCGTCATCTTCATCATTGTCGCCTGAAGTCGACTCATCACTGGTATCTTGAGACAAGTAAGCGTTCCGATGCGTCGCCAAACAACCAAGGTAGAACAAATGGCGTAGAAGAGGGATTCGGTCAAGCACCGAACTGAATCGCCCAAAATAAGCGTTAGTCTGCTCAGCCGACTGTATGTTTCGTTTCTTCAAATCCGGATGAAGGCGTTTAATGTGGTCGAAATTGTAAGTTGTTTAACACTCCTTTAGTTTATGATTTCTCAGATGAAACACATCCAAGACCTTCAGAGGCCTTGTCTAAAGTTCGTCGTAAGGCGCTGGAAGAGGAAGCGGTGTCTATGCTGCCTTAATCCGCTCAAGATATTACATGTTGTTGAACACGATAACTTGTTTATGTCATTCCTCCGGCGGAATCTTCTCCTGCTGGACTCGGGTGGTACAATGTAGTGACAGCCGACAACGACACTTGGGTGGGAGACTTTGGCTTAGATGAACAGGTGGAAAATTTTTCCAAACCCCAATTGGTACTTCTGGAACTGAACTAATGGACACTTAATCATAGGTGTATAGGGGGACGATCGAGTTTATCTGTCTGCAAGGCCGCACATTGATCAGGATACCACGTGTCCGAGGGGATTTCAGTGAAAATGCCAGTCGCAGCTTATGCAGCTACTGTGCACTCGAGGTTGCTGAAGGTGAGGAAAGGTCTCATCAGCATGTTATACGTGGTGAAAACAATTCTTATCAGGTTCGGATCGGCGTTTGAACGGAATTTATTTTCGATCTCATGACGATAGAAAGCGGTGGAGATCCATTTACGGCTGAAGTTTCTTGCAAATATTACTAATAGTACTAATTATCCATAATTAGATCCGACGAACATTAGAGAAGTTCGCTCAAATATCTTAGCAAGTTAAGCGTCGACTAATACCTTGAAGGTTGTATGCTTCCATCCAAAGATCAGCGATTCCTTCAAAAGTTTGCCGGCCACGAGCACTGCAATAATACATGCACATTTTTTCAGCAAGCGGCAGCTTTGTCCGTACGTATAAGGCAGCTAATTGTTAAGGTGTTTATTTCATTGAATCCTCAATAAACAAGCCAAGTCCCGGCGCGGCATAGTCATTGTATTTACATTGAATTATTCTTGTTATCTGATTTCAAACTCAAAATATTGAAAACCTTTAAATATAGTCCGAGAGTCTTGAATGCACTAATGATTAAAGGGAATACGGATATAAAACAATAGATGAACAGATAACAAAATGACAAACAACGAAGGGACAGACAACAAAAGAACAGATAACGGATGGATAATCAAACAACAGAAGGAGAGACGATGGACGGGCCGACAACAAACGAACAGACGACAGACGGACAAGTAACGAGCAGACAGACAAACGGACAGATCTTGGATAGACAAGCAACAGACCAACAGTAAACGGACAGACAACGAGCAGACAGCAACAGATATGACAGACAATAGACGGACAGCCAACGAAAGGACAAGCAACAAACGGAGAGAGAGAAGACGGATAACGGATAATAGAAAGGGAACAACACGGATAATTGGTAGTAGTTCGCCTTGAATAGGAATAAAAAAATATGTCTAGAAAAAAGCCGAAAGTATCAGTCCGACAAAATGGAAATATTCCACACATCATAACAGTCCTGATGAGAAGAATTTCAAGCTACTTCTTAGTGACCGGAGAGTACAGGAAAATCAAGAAGGTATTATGTAATCTTGGAGCGTATGTCAAATGAAACAGGAAGTTTCAAGATATGTTGCATCGTGTGCGACCAGTGTTTTCTCCAGCATTGACAACACCAGAACTGTGGTTAATTATGATGACATGGGGACATGTGGAAAAGATAAGCCAGGACTCGTCTTAGTGATGGGATGGCAGGAACGTTCCTCAATTGACCCGAAAACCCAGTTGAGAGAGATGGTGCAGATAGCAGGAAAATCAACGAATGGATCTACAGTCTTAATAAAGAACGACGGGGCCCCCAATGGGTCTCACGTTTCGCGAGTATCAATGATTGATCCAAATACCAACTCAGCAACCAGGAGTTATGGTTGTTACAGGATTCAATGAATTATTTGCAATTGTATATGTCTTCATGTGTCGTCATGAGATGTACGTGCTGCCCAAAGTCGTTCGTTCCCCCAATGATAATCTGGAACCGATGCCCTCCCGTTTTACTCGACGTACAAATTGAGGTGTAAAATCTTGCTGCTTAAGGGCAAATTTTACTCTTCCTGGGTAAGAAAACTACCTCCGGTACATCCGCAAGTGCAAATTTATCCACTCAATGCCTTTCGGGAGAAAAATGCCTTCCGGCAGAAGGCAATTATACCCAACGTGTACATTTTTATATCTCGAACAGACTTTCGCACTTTGTTTAAAACCACAAAATGCAAACAAGAAGATTAAAAGTGACAAACCGTATAAAATCAAGTTGGACGGAACCTGTTAGAATTCGTCTTTTGTTATTTCGGCTGTGCATGGCCATGACAAATTCAACAATTTAATTTTTTTTTAAATAAACCAAAAGTAAACAAATAAATTAGTTATCCAGTTTTACATTCCCCTCCATGCTCCACCCATCCCCCACCCCCCTGCGTCCAGTACGGAGGGGGTCTGGAAAAGGTCCGTAGGCGAAAACACTGTAATCGTAGATTCGGCTTTATATACAGCGATCCGTAGCTCATACTGCAGCATTGAACAAAGGTAGGCAATGCCAGTGATTCAGCGGACTTAAAGCGTGGATGCCTTTGTGGTTTTGATTCACTGAACAATGAACCTCAACACAAACACTCTCAATCTGTCAGACATCTTGCTTTTTGAATTACAACGGCTGTTAATTTTCCCATATTATTTTCCTCATCTTCCCCAACTTTAAAATGCCCAAGCCACGAGTTCTAGCACTAAAAACTTTTGTCGCATCTGGTCCCGAGAGGAACGACTGCATTCCCCAGTCGTTTTTGGGCCAATGAATAGATCACAGGAGAGGGAAGGTAAAAGCTTCTCACGTGGGAAGATTTTGAGAGGCAGATTTCAAAATTACTCTATATTTTTTTTTCTCAAAGACCCATTTATGTAACAAATAATAAAAATGATTTCGCCGGCTGAGCTTGAAAGTCTTTTTCAAATCAATCAATCAATCGATCAATCTTTTGCGGAATAGCCTGAATGTTTTGTTAATACTTTGTTAATCAAGCAATCAATTAGTTGGGAACTGATGATAGAAAAAAACCTGACCAATCAAGCGATCAATCTACTGTTTAAAAGTTAAATCGTTGCTAATCAAGCAATCAATTGGCGGCGTACACTGCTAACTGAACGTCTCTTCCTCAATAGATTTCCAGGCTCAGCCAACGAAATAATTTTTATTTACCTGGAGAGGATCGAAAAAGTGCGCCCTCGGATTACTGCCGCCATAATTTCGTCATTCAGCACATCTTTTTTTCTTCAGAGCACCTGGTCGACTTTCGTCACTCAAAGAAATCCGACGAACCCGAGTGGCTTATTGAAACGAAGTCGAAGTCCGATCTCACCAAGGAGTGGACCAAGTCGTTTACTGGACGCATCGCCCGTTTTCACGCCGAAAACCAGATTGACGAGGCAGCCGATTGGGGCGCGGATTAGTTGATTTTTTTAAACAATTAAAAATAAGAGATTAATTCGCAGATGTTCAAGTTTCGTGCTGTAGAATATAATTCCGGTAGAAATGTAGCCTCTAGTTTTGTACCGGCTGTTTTTTTTACCCCGTGAGTAATTTTAAAGTGCGGGAATATTTTTTCTTGTTACAGTAGTAAATTTGCCCTTCTGGAACCGTTTGGCCCAGCCGAGTAAATTTGCCGGGGTGGAATTTTTAGACGAGGAGAGTATATTTGGGAAAAATAACAGGACTTTTGCGCGAGTAAATTTACATTTCCAGATGTGCTCCCCGATGCACTCTTCGATATACTTTTAGAGTAAATATTTTCATTGGGGTTCGTATTAATTTTAAAGAGCAATGAACTTTCGAATGTTTGAGATAGAACCCGGATTTAGTGGTTACGCCTTGGTTTAGGGAGGGTATTCAGATTTCAGAAACTGTAATTATTTCTGACTCAAAACGTTATTCGGAATCGATTGGCATTAGTCAAATTCCGATCGGAATTAGGGGGAATTACAGCGCTCTGATTGGTCGTTTGCCCACAGCACTAAAGTTGAAGTAAATTTGCCTCTTTCTGACTCAAAGCAATATTTCCAATCGATTGACATCGGCCGAATTTCAACTCAAGATCAGGGGGCGGAGCTACAGCATTATGAATGACCGTTTAGTCACAGCACCCAGATTAAAATAATTTTGAACATTTCTGACCCAAACAATATTTTATGGCAGCGTTGAAACCGTTACCGTATTTCAATGGCAACATCTGTAAATGTGCTTTGAACGGCGCCACTGGCGATGGGATTTGAACGGCATCACAGACTCAGATTTCCATGAGTGATGGGGCGCCGAGCGTGGGTGCGCGAACGAAGCGAACGAGCCCTCGCGAGGTGACCCATCACGCATAGGTTTAAGGCCACAAGAGAATGGCAGCGTTGATACTGTTACCCAGTGAATCAATCAATCAAGCATCAAGTTAGGCCAAACGACTCAATCGGACGAATGATCTGAGCGCGAGCGAGCGTAACGACCTATGCCACTCAATTCAAATCAATATTTTGGTTCACAAATAGGCAAATATATTTAAATTGAGTATTGTGATTAAATAAACAATCAGAACGCTGTAGCTCCGCCCCTAATATTCCATCGAACTTTGGTTTATTTTAATGGGTTCAGAGTATTGTTTTGGGTCGGAGATGGTCAAATCTATCTTAACCTGAGTGATATGATCAAACGACCAATCAAAACGCTCTAGCTCCGCCCCCTGATCTCTGATCAAAATTCGGCTGATGCCAATCGATTCACAACGTTATTTCGGGTGAGTGTAATCAAGTTGCCTAGCTAGTAATGAACTAAAGCAGCACAGGCGCTGTTTTTTGCAAAGTGGCTTATATATTTTATTCATTAATCTCATAACTCCTATAACACCCATAAATCCCATTGCTCCCATAACTACCCTGATTCCTCTAAATTTTATAATTCCCATAACTACTATAATCCTATAACCCCCACAACTCCCACAACTGACCTAAATTCCTCCCTCGTTCGGTAGAGCCTGTCCAATTACACTGAATAGCGCACAAATGCGCTCCGTACTAGAACTCTACAAAGGACATGTTTTAAAGCTTTGTAATAGAACTAGTCAAATCTCGGAATTCGAATATGATCTGTAAATTGAACACGTGTATGCAGCCCGGTACTCAGAGAGTTCATATTAAACACAGTGTTTGATTTCGAACTCCCCTTGTAAAAAGCAATCATAGTTCTTGGTGAAACAATTTTGAAAGACTGCAAATATGTTAGTCTCCGTTTTAGTATAAAGTAACACCGGTATTTAAATTGGGCTCCCCTGCTCGTTGTTTGCAATTTAAGTACCGTACAGGTGATCGGCAGAAAACTGTACCGATTAGATACCTGCGCAAGGAGAGTACCACTGTTGGCAAGAGTCATTTTTACAAACTTTTAAGGGAAGCGACACGCCGATCTGTCTAAATTTTTTGTTTCAAATAGTGGACTAAATTAATAGATTTCAGCAAAAAATTTCATTTGCAAGCGAGCTCTGGTTTGAGCGGGAGAAAATTCGGAAGTTCCCCGATGGCTCCGCGGGTTTCCCATTCTATTCAACCGTTAATTGTTTGATGCTCTAGCAAAATTCAATTTAATTTTTTTACCACTCTAACCCACACAAACTTCGTTTTTTGAAAACGTTCGATTCAAAGATTTTTAACACTCTTCCACTCCAAATTCGATTTGGAATCGATTGACATTAGCAGAATCTCTTTTGAATGACAGGGGGCGGAACTATGGATCCTTTCTGCAACGTCACTCGGAAGCCTGGATTAAAACTAGCCCATAACTCCGCCCTCTGGCATCTAAAAACGATTCTGTTGATGTCAATCGATTTCAAATCGAATTTGGAGTGGAAGAGTGTTAAAAATCTCTGAATCGAACGTTTTCAAAAAACGACGTTTTGTGTGGGTTAGAGTGGTAAAAAAATTAAATTGCATTTTGCTAGAGCATAAATCAAACAATCAACGGTTGAATTGAATGGGAAACCCGCGGAGCCATCGGGGAACTTCCGAATTTTCTCCCGCTCAAACCAGAGCTCGTTTGCAGATGAAATTTTTTGCTAAAATCTATTAATTTAGTTCACTAATTGAAACAACAAATTCAGACAGATCGACGTGTCAGCTACCGTTCGCTTCCCTTGTTAGATGTGTTTTTAATAGTACAATACACATCCAAGTCTGCAAACTCTTGCTTTGCGAAGTGAGTTACATTTTTATGGCATTCTAGAATTAAGCGTACCAGAAAACAAGTTAGAGCAACTTTTAAACTGTTTTAGTACTAAAGCCGAAGACACAAAAGAACGTGTCTCAGGACTAAAAAAATGGCCAGCGAATATGAATGAATTCAAAGATTATTTCGAACAAGAAACTCCGAGAAGATCACCGAAGATTAGCGTTATAAAAATTGTTATTACTCTGTCGCTATAGAATATGTATTAATGCAGCCGTTGTTGTGATGGTCGTGGCACTCATGACACAATGCCGCTAACCAATAAGGGAAGATGAAGACGAGGAAGACGAGGACGATTTCGACGACGACGATGAACTGGATGAGGAGGACTTGGAGGAAGAAGATTCAGACGAGGACGATGAAGTAGAAGATTTGGAAGAAGATGTTGATGACGTAGATGATGACTTCGAAGACGAGGAGCTGGAGGATGAAGTAGAAGAAGATGATTTGGATGAAGACGTTGATGAAGATGATTCTGATTTTGAAGAGGATGATGATGACTTAGAAGACGATGTTGACGAGGAATAATCTGACGAAGATGACGATGAGGATGATTTTGAAGAAGAGGTTGATGACGTGGATGAAGATCTCGATGAGGAAGAATCTGAAGACGATGTAGATGAAGATGACTTAGAAGACGACGTGGACGAGGAGTAATCCGACGAAGATGACGATGAGGATGATTTTGAAGAAGAGGTTGATGACGAGGATGAAGATCTCGATGAGGAAGAATCTGAAGACGATGTAGATGAAGAGGATTTGGATGATGATGTGGACGAGGAGTAATCCGACGAAGATGACGATGAGGATAATTTTGAAGAAGAGGTTGATGACGAGGATGAAGATTTCGATGAGGAAGAATCTGAAGACGATGTAGATGAAGAGGATTTGGATGATGATGTCGACGATGAGGAGGATGATTTCGAGGAAGACGAATCGGATGAAGATGAGGACCGAGAAGAAGATGATGACGTCTTCGACACCGACGATGACGAAGAAGAAGATGACTTTGAGGAGGAAGAGGCTGAAGAAGATGATGATGACGAAGATGATTGAGAAGACGACACCGACGGTGCAGCTGATGATGATAACGACGATGACTGAGAGGACGACGACGAGGACTGAGAAGACGACGACGATGCAGTTGATGACGATGATGATGACGATGACGTAGAAGATACGGATGAAGAAGATGATGACACAGATGAATAGGATGAACTGGATGAGGACGACGACGCTGATGAAGATGAAATTGATGAGGAAGAAGAGGATGATAACGGATCCTGTGTTGCTGGTATCGTGGCCTGAGTTGAAAAAGTGGGCCCACCTGAAACATCTCGTTATTAGCGGAGCAATTGCTATATTGAAAGTCAACTGGCTGACTGAATGACTGACTCAGCTGCGTGACTAACTGATTGACTAACTGACTGTCTGTCCGACTGTCTCTCATGATGCTCGTCTTATTTATCTGTCTGTTCGTCTGCCTGCCTGTCTGTATGTATGTCCGTTTGTCTATCTGTCTGTGTTTATGTCTCAATGTCTGTTGTTTGTCTCATTGTCTGAATGTTTGGTATATATTTGGAAATCGCTTTCATGATTCTCGGATAAGCGGTCATCTGGCACCTTTATCACAATTAGGTTAAAAAACGCTCTTTTGAAATAGTGTTCGAAATGAACTGCATTGCACTCTCTCCCATTCTCACAAGTGCACTGGCTAGTCTGTAACTATCTAGGGACATTTTCGTATTGCATCAAACTCAAAACGCACATATTAAAAACAATTGTTTTGTGTTACAAATGCGCGACGAAGCTTCCGCAGTATCGCGGGACCGAAATTAAATGGGAGATAGCGGTACTGCATTACTATTTCATTTTATCCCACTGAACAGCCTTGTCGGGGGGGGGATCTCGGCTTCCTTCAGCTATAACTCACGCTGCGCTGATCCGAATAGTTATTGTTATTTTTATTGTTATTGTTCGACTGAAACAGAAAATGCCTTGCGAGTTTTTTTTAATGTAATAAAACAGGGAGTTAAATATAGTTCTTTCAAGAATAGGACCAAGTCCTACTTGATCGTAGTCGCTAAACAGTCCGACGGTCGCTAAACGCTAAACGGTCGTTTAGCGACCGACCACACCGAAATTATTTTAACTTGTAAATGACGTGATCCTTAACATTGTTTAATAATAGTATGACCGACTAAGGTCTGTAGTTCTTACCCGGATTGGGCGTAATCGTGCCAGCGTTCGGTACAGTAACCGTAGCTGTTCCTGATGGACCCGGTCCGAAGACACCCCGACCGCTCGCTCGCTGGGGACTTGGCTGGGCCAGTCGTTTTACAGACAATACTTTCCGACTTCTGGTCGTGATGAGACGTTTCACGACGACAGCACGCGTCTTGTCCTCATGATGCTGCGAAATCGATTGCCTCACGAGGTGTTTCCCGGTGTTGGTTTGTGTTGGTTGCTCGGCTGCCACCACGAAGAGGACGCATGCCGTCCCCGCGACCAGCACAGCCAATAAAATGGATTTGTTCATCGCTCACCTTTTAATGGGAAACCTTTTCGTTCCACGAAAAAAAACTTCAGTCAAAAGTTTATTCTGAATTCTGCGAAAAAACTGTTATGTATTCTCCAAACTATCCGTCTCGCTATATTCTTTTCCGATTTATATATCGCTCTGTTGGCAGCGCAAGAAATTGTATTTAATTTTCTTACCGCGGAAGTGCCAGGGAAAAAGTTACATAAGGATTGGACCTGTCTGTCTGGTCCGTCGTCTGTTTGCCAATCTGTTCGTTGCCCTTTTTTTTCTTGGACACATACTATAGGCAGAATAGAATAATACCTGCCAGGCTTCACTCAACTAAACCACAAGTTTGGTCCGTGATTCTCGGCGTTCTTATGTAACGTAAGACGTCGCATTGCTTGTTTTGGGCCAATTTTGCAGGCATTGTTTTCTTATCGACTTTCTCGTGACCATGACTGTGGACGGGAAAAATGTAGTCAATATACAATTGGAGACAATTTACTCCCCACTTCAGCTTTTCTTTCTCAAACGATTCGACCATGTTAAGCCAATTTCTCGGCAAAGATGAATTATATACCCGCGTATGGTAAAAAAGCATTTTCAACGTGATTCAACAGGCTGGTCAACAGGTTGTCCATTTAACTCGGTGCGTTAAGCAAAAGCTCATTGAAGCTTTTATAGTCAACCAAAAATTAATTATTAAGAATTTTTAGTTTAGTTTATTAGTAACTAAACCTTTTAATTCCAACTTTAATTAAAACCTTTATTAAAGCCCTTTTAATTAAAACATTAATTAACCCTTTAATTAAAACCTTAATTAAAACCCTTTTAATTCCAACCTTAATTAAAGCCCTTTTAATTCCAACCTTAATTAAGCCCTTTTAATTCCAACCTTAATTAAAACCTTTTAATTCCTTTTAATTTAATTCCAAATCCATATTTACATTATTGCTGCGTCATTAACAAAACCAAATTAGTTCCGTTTTTTAAATGAGACTTACGAGACAGCAAAATCCTCGGTCTCCCTGATTAGACTCGTGCCTCATTATTTTGGAATTCATATTTGAAATCCCGAATAACATAACATGTACTTGTATTGAAATGACATTCACAAACAGTTTTCACTGAATTTCGCCTGGAGCAAAATTGACGCGAATTTTCAAGTATTAAAAACGCATAGAATTCATCGGTAATTATCGTCCAGGATTTCAGATTCTTTGCCATCTATTTAATACTAGTTACGAACTAGATTTAATTTAATTTTTTTTTCGTATTTCAAGTTCCCTAGAGTTTAGCGAATAAGTGGACAAATTTTCATTTCAAATTCAGATTTTATTAATTTTTTGTAAATATGACTTCAAACATAAATGAAAACTGAGATAAAAAACTACGAGGGTTTTAATTCGATTTTTGTTTGGTTCAATCATTTAATCCTTAAGAATCGTTCAAATCAGCCACGCTTAGGGATGGCAAAAGCTAAATAAGAAATAAACACAAACTAAACTAAAACTTTATCGACCAATTTTTTAGCTTTAGTTTTCCTTAAAAGCTTTGCAAAAACTAAACTAATTTTTTTAACTACTAGAAATGTAAATGGGCAAAAGCAAGAAAGCTAATGCCAGTCAACTAATTTCGATGAAAACCAGACTAACTTATAGTTTTAGTTAGTAAAAAAACTAAATTAAAAATTATTGCTTAACAAAACTGATTACTTCATTAATACAACAAAATTCATGAACTTTCCTTTTAATTGTGCTGAAAGTGCTGTTCATCAAGATGCGCGGTATAGGCGAAATTTGTTCATGCCGCAACTTTGCTTCTTTTCCACTGAAACTCATTGAGAATCGTGTTTGCATGCTAGTATATCAAAACAATATGCCTGCAGCGGTTTTTTCAAACTTTTGCTGAAATTGCGACAATAAACGGTTTGCTAATTTAGAATCAGATGATACTGAATAATTCTGAATACTTTTATACGTATGATTAAGTGTTTCTTTTATTTTGTGAAATCTGCTGACTTTATTGGGAATTATAGCATTTGAACATGTTAATTCGTGATCTAGACCGGAATAAATTTAAATTTAAAAAAATTATTTCACCTCTAGCGTCGTGTCAATCATTGTTTCGGTGTTCTTTTTTTAAAAACCAAACTAACATCCGGACGTTAAAGGTTTGCTAGAAAGTCCTGGTCGGCAGTGAAAACACCAAAAACTAAAACAGCCAAAAGACAGACAATTTTATACTTCCCAATAAATTTGACTGTATAATTTCCATCCATCAATCAATGGCGCGGTCATATGTGAAGACAAACAAAGATGACCAGAAACTAGCGATGGCCCCATTGTCTTTTATGCTCAAATGTCTCACAGTCCTTCTTCAGTATATTTCTCAGTTTATGCCCGTTTGAGACAAAACCAACTTTGGCTAGTTGCGCCTTAAATTGGCTGAGTAAGGATAAAAACAATTTGCAAAGGCTGTCTATCTGAAACAAAAATGATGCTCGGAATGAAAGAAGGGAAGTTTTCTTCCTAGAAAGTTGCTCCTCACGCACGCAACGGTGTCCCAATCCTAAGTTCAGTGACAAAAGAATATGAATGGCACCAGAGCGTCGCCCAAACTCGTCTTTGTAAATTAAATTTATCCTGATTTGTGGTTAGAGGAAATTGGTGAAACTTAAGCTTGAACGCTGAGACACATAATCAGCCATTAAGGGTAGCGAAAAAGATCCCCTCGTGTTTAGTGAAATAAACGGAAACTACTTCAACTTTTTCCCATCGTATATTTGGCTGAAACACTTGCTGTATCAATGATTGCTAACAAGGTTTGCAATGTTTGTTCACATTGAAGAAAGTCCGGATAATGATTGCAGACTTCAATGTGTTCAACTTTTGGTAATTGGTGTGAAATCCAAGGGACTTTTGGCATTTTCGATGCTCTGGGGAGACCGTGAAAAAAAAGTGAACAAAGCCAGCTTCCAACAAAATGGAGACCACGATACTAGAGAGAAGTTTCTCTATCGAATGAGTGGTGACCTACTTTTTCCCGTTCAAGGGGAGAGGCGTTACAGTCACTTTAAATTTCTTTCAGAAATAAGTAGCCACGCGGTATATTGTCTGCAGTCAAACACAAAGTCCCATTCACATTTTACCGTGCAAAGATAACTGACGAAGATGCGCTTCCATGTGAGCTGTAATTAATTTTTCCTAATTTGTCTTTGCCGTTGGAATTACCTTCGGATCGATATAATATGAGCAAAATTAACTGAACTTGGCAAGTTCCGCAAGTTTTTGTGCCCGCTTTACGGACAGTGCGGTAGTCTGCCTTCAGACCGAACAACAATAGAGACATGATTGATGATCGAATCACCTGCATACAAAACTGCGCGTTCTGCCTTGAGCAGTCCACGGGGCAAACATATTATATCCTGCCGAAATTTCCAACGCTCGAAATAAACGCAGTTGCAACGTATTACGATCTATTATGACCGTATGCCTGCGATCTCAAGGGACAGCTCAAGCCCCGCCTCCCTCGGTATGGCCCTGCACTCGATTAAACGTTCAATCTGACCCAATCTTCTCTGATTGGTTGATTCCCTACAGCTTACACATTGTTCTTGGTTGATTGACTGTTCAGTCGTGCTTTTCCGTCTATTTGTCCCGGCAGTGGAAATTCGCTGAACGGCACTGAATAGGCACGGCCCCGGTTGATTAAAATTCCCGGGTAGGGCAGAAAAGGGTCCCTTGAGGTCGCGAGCATAGCACACATTTTGCTGAAAGTGCTGTTCATCAAGATGCGCGGTATAGGCGAAACTTCTTTTCCACTGAAATTTATTGAGAATCGTGTTTCACATACAGTCAGCCCCAAGAAGAACTCTGCTTGCACAACACAGGCTGTTTGCGCATAGAGAGAGATGAGGTGCGACAGGTGTAGCAATAAAATATCTTCGATATCAAGAGACGCAAGTAATTGAACCAAGTGGCCCACCAAAAATTGGCTTATCTCGCGATCTCAAAAAACAAATAGCAATTTACCTGTGTATAGGACTGCTACCACTGATGACTCAACCGCAGGGAAACTGCGCAAAGTAGCCGAATTCGAAATCTTATCAGTTGTTTTTGCAGCTTTTCATGACTGTGCTTTTTTCTGCCGTTGCAATTGATTGGCTTGATTTAGTAAAAGTTGTTCGTCAATTGTCCTGATTGGTTGTCAGAAACGGTGCAATTTAGGGCGGAGTTTTCGGTTTGTCTGAACAGCAAAAGTCACGTGAGCAGAGTTCTTCTTGGGACTGACTGTAGCACACATCCGTGTTCGAGCAGTCGAACTACAAAATAATCGTTTCAATTTCAACAGATAATAAACGAAAATTTTTGCGCTTGAGATGTGGGCACTCACTCGCGTTACATCAATCAGTTTGGTAACTTTCCAAGTCAGCCACGCTTAGAGATGGTAAAACTAAACTAAGCTAAAAATAAATAAACCGAAAGTAAACTAAAAATTTATTAACCAATTTTTTTAGCTTTTTTAGTCACTTGCAAAAATTAAACTAATTATTTTAATTACATTAAATGTAAATGGGCAAAAAAACTGATACAAGTTAACTTATTTCGACGAAAACTAGACTAACCTAATAGTTTTATTAACTGAACAAATTAAATTAAAAATCATTGCTTAAAGAAACTGATTACGCAATTAATACAACAAATTCATGAACATTAGATTAAAAATTAAGAAAAGAACACATTTATACGACATCCCAAGAGAAAATGTTTTGAGATGCGCTTCCTCATGAGCTGAAATTAATTTACCCTAATTTTGTCTTTGCCGTTGAAACTACCTTCGGATCGATACAATATGAGCAAAATTAGCTGAACTTGGCACGTTCTTCAAGTATGTGTGCCCGCTTTACGGACAGTACGGTAGTCTGCCTTCAGACTAAACAACAATAGAGACATGATTGATGATCGAATCAGAACAAACAAAGACATGATTGATGATCGAATCACCTGCACACAAGACTGCGCGTACTGCGTTGAGCAGTCCAATCGTTGGCAGCAAGAGTTGTGTGATGGTTTCTGGCACTTCTCAGAAGCTTTCGTCTAGCATGATTTGCCGCTCGAACGTCGCGTGCGTTTAATAAAGGCACAGATCATAAAGAACGAGGTCCGGCAATGAGGATTCAGACTTAAGAAAAACCGATTGAGGCACTGCGAAACGATTTCCTAACCACAGTAGAAGATGAATATACTTTGGTAGTTGCTTTAACCCTTGGGAACTTGGACCTAGGAACCCAGGACCTAACCTGTTGCAATACCCCGTGCGGGGTTCATTTTGGCACAAAATTAAAAGTTAGCAAGCGCGCGTGCGCGCTGGCCAATTTGAGTGATTAAGCACTCAATCGAGAGACAAAAGCCCCCTCTCTCACTCACACAAAAAGAAAATTTCATTTGTTTACATTTAAAAGAATGGGAAGATGATTTGTGAGGAGATCCGAAATCTCATTGTGTCCTGGCTATCCCGAGGATTTTCGGTGCCTCAGATTGTAGTTAAGTTATAGAAGGTCTCAAAACGTAGTATTTATTGTTTTGCATTGGGAGATGCTAAAAAGGCGCTGCCGATAACAAAAAACCGTTTTACAAGCAATTTCTCAAGTCTGCTTTGTGCGCTATTGTCTTTGCCGCCGGTTCTTTTTCCGGTCGATCTTCCCTCCTTTTTTTGACACCTGGTTTAAGCCTCAATCAGCATATCTACAAGGACAGCTGACTGAAACCGATGCTGGAGAACCTTCCCTACGGTCTGGAAGCGAATTCGGCGATTTTGTATCAAGACAAAGTACCGTTCCACGCGGCAGGAACTGTGCAGGCCTTTCTGGAGAAAAAAATGCCCTGCTTCATTCGGAACGCCAATATCCCGCCCAACAGCCCCAATCTCCATCCTCTCAATTATTGTGTGTGGAGCCTACTGCAGGAGCGTGTCGACCAACACAAACTTATTTCCAGCTTCGCCCGATTGGCTAAGATATTGAATGACAAATAAGAGGCGATTTTCCAGCAAGTGATTCAGGACAGCATCAATTTCTGGATGTCTCGGGTTCGCAAGATGGAGAAGGCCAGAGACTTTCATATTGAGTAAACTCTTTTTTGTTCCCGGTAGGAGACCTATTTCTCTACTTTCTGCAATTTTTTGGTAATTATTTGACGAAATTTTGTGAATAAAAAAAGAAGGCAAAGTTTGTGCCAAAATGAACCCCGCACCCGGTATTTGTTTCAAAAGAAAAATGACCATTTCTTAGTGAGTAGTTTTCAAGTAATGATGAAAGGCTTCACAACAGTTATGGATTTAATTCTGAAAGAGTTTGAGCGGGAACTTTGATCACGCTCGCTGGTGTTTGGTCGTTCCTTGAAGGCAAAGTCGCATGTGCTTCGAGGTGGCATTGTTTCAGCTCTCGATATTTTCTCGAAACAGCGTGGAATTATATTCTTCTTAAGTGCTTTCGTTGAAACATCTTATGTGATATCTTTCGTAATACCTTTTATTCGCCGGTTTTTAAAAGACACTGCCGCGTCGAGATCGCAGTCAAGGTTGGGTGCGCTGACGCCGACGCCTGCAGCGAAATTGTAACAGTTGTTTATGCCAAGAACTGTGCTTCAACAGCAAGTCTTTCTTTACAGTCACGAGCCTGATGAATGAAGCTTCACAATCTAAGCTCCGGGGTGCGAAAAAGACTCATTCTTCGCTCAGTTCGAAGACGAAATTCTGGTGGCACTCAAGATTTCCGTAGGTGGATTAAACGACCCAGACTCGACACTGTAAAATGGACAATATGTAAGCCCGGTGATGCAGAAACTAACAATCGAAGACTTGACCAGACTTGCGAGAATCGGACAATCAATTCTGGATCAATCCCGTATTATGGATTTAAAGTCGTTTTTGTATTCATTGACTCGTTTAGGGTCCTAACAAATCGGAATTTGTCCCCCCATCCCCCCAGGGGGTCTAGGGGTGTAGGCTTGCCATCCCCCCCAGGGGGCCTAGGGTGCAGGCTTGCCATCCCCCCCCCCGGGGCCTAGGGGTCCAGGCTTGCCATCCCCTCTGGGCCCACCTCAATCCGCTACTGTGGAGGGGGGATGTTAACAAAGCTTTTCAAATCTTGGCCAACAATGAAAGTAAAGTATCAGGCTGTATGGTTTCTGGACCTTGACATGGCGGGAACCGATGTTTCAAGATTCATAGCAGAAAAGCTCGGAGAATGCAGCAATTGAAAGTAAACCTGTTAGAACTGATGGCAGGTACCGAAGCAGCGATCCTAAAACTTCGCGATTCGTAAAACTCTTAATTTATAAACAAACAAACAAAAACATATATGACAAGATAAGCCTAATTTAAATGAATCCAACCATGAACAAGCTTTTCAAGGATTAGGCTTCTGATAAGCACAAGACCCAAAAGGGAGCTGTCGGGGTAGATGAATGCCAGCGTCGAGTCTACTGGGGCAAGGTTTCCTGCAGGGATGATGATCCGCGAGCAGTTCTTGATGAAAATCCAAAGATCCTCGTGAAGACTAGGAACGGCGACCTGGATAGGTCCCTGATAAACACACAATAACAGCCTCAATCAACTTGATCGAACCGAGCCTGATATCGTGTGTTTATCAACTGTCATTAAATTATCAAATCAACTTGATCGAGCCGATGAAACGAGGCAGCCGGCAGCAAACGACTGATAAATAATGGCGAGGATTAGAGGCGAAACGAACTTTTCAGGGGCGGGAGAAGGTTTTCTTATTCGACGGCGACCCGAATTGCTTAAAGGGGGGCACTTGCCCTAGTTCATCTCTTTGTTACGCCTCTGACGAGGACTGGGACCTTGACAATCGGTCGAAGCGGCTGCTGGTCGGTCTGAGGACTTTGTATTACGGATGCAACTGTTGACAAATGAAAATTATGTCGATAAGAAGGAGGGTGGGCGAACGGCGGTAGGAACCCGTTTAAGGTTTTTATGGATCAAAAGCAGGGGCCAATCTTACAAGTCGAAACCAGGAATCATGGTGAGCTAGAGTAAAATTCGTTATTGCAGACGAAATTCGGCCGTTTGTCCTGATTATTTTGAAACTTCGGAGAGGGGTGTGAGGGGTGTGAGGGGTGTGAGGGTGTGATTTCCGAGGGCCCCTAGAAATTTCGAAATATTAAACTGGTTTTCCATCAAGATCGATCTGCAGCCTGTGGCAAAGTACTGCATCGTGTCTGTATTTTCACTATTGGCGAGTTTTAGCACAACGTTTTTAGAAAGTACGGTTTCGTTTGAATTGGGAGTTGGAGCTAAGGAGTGACATACGTTTTAACACAATATCAATCTGACGGCAAGTCTCTGTTGAGTAGTTGGAGTCAAGGGATTGTGGAAGTTGGGGGCTGAAGGGAGTTAAAGAAATTGATGGAGTTGTTGAAGTTGTGAGAGTTGCCAAACTTATTGGAGTTACGGACGCTATGGGAGTTATGGGAATTAAGGGAGTTATATGAGTTACGTGAGCTATAGCAGCTATAGCAGCTATAGGAGCTTTAGAGTTATAGGAGTTACAGGAGTTCCAAGTGCCTCTATGTTTCCGCATCTGTCTCTGCCTGCCGGTTGCCTGCCTGTCCGTCTGTTTGTTCGCCTGTCAGTCTTTCTGTCTGACTGCCCATTTCTCCGTCTGTCAATCCTGTATGTCCGCGTCTCCGTCGGTCTGCCCATCCGTCTGTCGTCTAGAGACGTGTCTGTTTGTTTGTCCGTCTCTCCGTCTGCCCATTTTTATGTCCTTTGTGTCGCTGTAGTCCGTCGGTTCGCTCCAGTTTGCCCCTTGGGATTCCAACACATTTTCAAAACCAACATTTTCGTTCAAATTTGAGGTTTGTTGAACTGAATACAAATGGAAGGTGCAAAACATTAAGGGACGGTCCAATTTTGATGAAGAAACTGATGTTTTTGAAGACCTTTTGAAATCCCGGGTGCCTTGGAAATCAGACCCTCACACTCGCATAAGTTTCAGAATAATTAGGAACAAGAGGCCGAAATTTCAGTTCAATGTTGGAAAGAAACGTTTTGCCCCTTTGCCCAACCCCCTAGCCTCACAATGAGAGGTCCTGATTCCCACCTGTAAGGGCCCGAAACGAGCCTCTGCCTACCATTATGGGTCTTGGTTCCAACTTGTAAGGACCCGTAACTGGCATCTGGTGGTTTGAACCATCAGCAGCCCGTGCCGTGACGAAATTGTTTGAAAAATTGTTTGAAAAAAGCACAAAAATTTGTCATTTGGAAAGACGAACCCCTAGGGATCGAATTCCGTGCAAGCTCCTTGACCTTCAGCCAGGTAATCGACAGACTCCAAGGAGACAATTAAACCGGTACATCTGGGTTGTCGGGGAATCTTGCAAAATCGCAAGCACTTTGAATAGCTGATTAGAATTCGCCTTAACGTTTCGTATTTCTTCCTGGACCCATGACGAATTAATGTCCACCAGGGAGAGATCCCGCGCAATTTACGCAGTTGAAAGAAAGGTATTAAGATGGTACACACCACCGAACGAGGCAGCCATGCGACGCTCATATATGTCCGCCGGTATGATCAAGGGGATCCCTAAGCTGTGAGAGACGTTCAAAACACTGCTGTGCAAGTGAGAGAAACTGATTTCAACTTGGATCAACCTTGGCAATAGAGGGTCCATCAGGGAGTGCACGATTATTATCGCGTATTTTTGCTGATAATCAATCGATCAAGCCCAGACCCCTAGTACAAAGTGGCGCGGGCAGTCTTTTTCTTCCTAATTTTTTTCTGAAGCCGCGTAAGTGTTCTTCAGGCCAAGATCCCAATGTGAAATCATGATATATGGACTGGTATTTGTGGTAAAAAAGGCCCACGCCGCCAGGCTAACTGATGAGCCCCTAACTGGCTTTTTCCGTCGTATGGAAAGCGGTACAGAGTGTTATTGTAAATAATACGGGATGTGGCTTTCTGATGATATTCAATTTTTGGAGCCTCTCCATCTTGCCGTAACATAAAAGGCAATATATCAGCTAAAGAGGAATATAATAAATGCTCGACCTCAGTCGGAATAAATATTACCACCCAGCCAGAAACGCGGTGCGAGAGCGAGAGAGAGAGAGAGAGCCATAAGTGCCCCTTCTTAAGGTGCAATGAATAAGTAATTAGTCAACATATATTCCGTAAGAAGACAGCCGCCTCTTCCTCATCCCCGGGGATGAGGATGAGCACCCTGGCACTGTACAGGACCACACACATACAGTACGAGTAGATGCACCTCCGGATGTGCTGTTTGGAGTAATAGTTTGGTCCTCCCTGCACACACCCTCGCTCTCTCTCTCTTTATATCTCTCTGTTTTTCCGGAAACATCTGCTCGCTGAATGAATCGACTTTTTGTTTCATCAAATGACTCCGCGGTCTCCTTGTCTGCACGCCCCTCGCCGGCCATCAAAATAAACGACATCCCCCGCAAACTTTTGTCACCCCGTCTGCCGCAGATCCAACCCACTGCCAGAACCATCTCTGACCGTTCATTTATTTGCAACAAAAAAAAGTTATTTTTGTCCCCTTTTACTTTCAATTTCGATTTCGGTCGGTAAAATTTCTTCCATCCCGCTGTGGAGGAAATGTTTCTAGACTTTCCCTTGTGTTTAAACTTTGTTTTCCGAATAAACTTTTTTATCGTTAGAAAATATTAAAAAAAATTATACAGCAATCGAAATGGAGAACTCATCAATCTACGCGGATTTTAATCGCACGAATTCGTCAGCATCGGAGGAGGAGGAGGAGTCGTTGCGATGCCCGTGGCCGGCGGAGGATAATAAGTTTGTCACGAGCCTGGAACATTTCCCCGCTTTGTGGATCTCAATCTTCGTCCGTCCCACTGTCATCCTCCTGGGGACGGTCGGCAACGCTATCGTCTTTTCCGTGCAGCTCCGCGACAAGAGGAAATCCACCACCAATGTCTACCTGGCGGTCATGTCCGTGTCCGGATTTTTCATTCTGTAAGCCTCAAGCCAAGAATTGGGTTTAAAAACAAGCAAGATCCGTCTTCTTAAAAGAGTTCATTTAATTAGCTTTTCTCTCTCTCTCCCCCCCCCACCCCGAAATAGGTGGTCGGCTTTTCCGGATTATGTTCTGCTGGTGCTGAGTCGCAGCGGGGCTGCCGCCAAAGTGTGGGAGTCCTACCCCAGCTGCGAACGCTTTCACGGACCTCTGATGTGGCTGCAGTACAGCGCTGTGTGGATTGCTGACTGGTAAAACGGATTTACGTCA
>LRSR01005472.1:0-10581 GCA_001579985.1 Hypsibius dujardini | reverse complement strand
TACAATACAAGTACAAGTACAAGTTTTTGGTGTCAGTATTGCACACCTTCTTTATTTTTTCTCATTACCGTATTTTCGCGTACAGACAGGGACAGCGTACGAGATGTGGAACGTTTAATCGGCCACGCGGCGCTTGTGCTGTGTGTACGATGCACACAAGCCGTGCACACGTTCCACTCCAGTACAACTGTCCCTGTCTAACGCGAAAATACAGTACCGTATTTTCTTGCCGCCGGTCTTGAGTATATAGTCTAAAAGAGTTCTGTTGAATTGTGTTGCTCAATTTTTAAACCAGTATGTACACTTTCTGTCGCGTAACCCAAACCGCCTAAAACATTACCGTAGCGGTTTAAATCGTGTGGTTCGGTCTGAAGTTTGACCCAAACCACTTGACGCGGTTTGGATTTCTAACTGACTACGATTACGTGGTTTGAACTCCAAACCGCCCACGACCGAAACCGCTAAACCGAAACCGCGTAATTGCCATTTCTATTCCACAGTGATATGGCCAAAATGTCATATTTAAAAGACACAAATGAACACACTAGTGAAACACAATGAAAAGCAATAATAAACTCTGAAGGCCTTTTCATGAGTTGTACATTTGTACATCTCATCTTTACCGTGAATTGAGGACACTTCTTTCCGGTGCCTAGCGTCCGATCTTGTAGCAGCTTACGTACGATGTTTAGAAGGTGTCATAACTAGCCACATAACTTGCTGCAAACTAGGCTGAGGATCTTTGCAGTTTCATTTGGCTCAAAAATCCGCAACTTGCGGAACGGTGGGTGCAGAAAGCAGGCAACCTTGTGGTCGGGCTGCAGAGAGCATTTATTGCTGAAATTTTTCAAAAGGAGTTCAGCAAGAGTGAGCATTGCTGGATGGTCGCTGTAAAACTCCTGCAGAAATATTTTTAATTAAATATTTTGGTTCAATTATGTGTGTGCATGTGTGTGTATGTGTCTGTGTCTGTGTATGTGTCTGTGTCTGTGACTGTGACTGTGTCTGTGTCTGTGTCTGTGTCTGTGTCTGTGTCTGCGTCTGTGTCTGTGTCTATGTCTGTGTACGTGTCTGTGTGACCGTGTGTCTGCGTCTGTGTCTGTTTGTCTGTCTCATGGCTTAGTCACTGTTCGATTTTTGAGTGTCTGTCCATCTGTCTGCCAGTTTATTTGTCTTAATGGGCGGAGACATCATACCTTGCACTTCGTCTGCAGTTGCTTGCAGAAAACAGCAACTAGATGAAGAGTGGGTGCGCAGGTAGCATTGAGCTCGTCCGTTGCATTCTTGAATGGCTTGACCAAAATGACGAGATCATTCAAGAGATCTTCTGGTTCAGGCATTGTATGGCTCTCGCCTCGGTCCTCCAATATCTTTTGGATTTCGCTGTACTGGTCTTGAATCGACTCCAGCATCCCGACGTGAGAATTCCAGCGAGTGGAAACTTTTTCAGACAAGAAAAGAAGTAATTGTAATTGTATCCGCTTGCAGGCGCTTGTCTGTTTGTTTTCATGTCTGTCTTTTTAACTCTCATTAATTATTAGCATTAAAAATACCTGCTGCTTCAGCGATTTGCTCAGCAGTTTGATAAGCGTAGTCCGCTTGAAATGCTCCACTAGGTCCTTCGATGACCAAATAATTGCGTGGACTGGCTCCAATCGAGTTGCTGCTTCGTTCCCAAAATGGTGGCGAGCGTACTTGTCCTTGAAGACGTCGTCAAGGCAAGTATCGATTCTATGGCATATGCAGGTGAAGCGAGCTTGGGCTCTTCCTTGGAGTTCCTGCTCATAATATAAGATAATATTAGGAAGATGAATCGTTTAAACCCATAGTAAATAAATAAATAAATTTAAATAATATTTAATGAGAATACATAATGTATATATTATTAATATATATAACATTAACTAATATCACATAATTATTTTAATATATATTTTATTCGCATTTTGTAAAGTTTAATGTAGGATATCGTTGTAAATTATAATTCCGTTCAATAAAAACTGGCATATGTAATTCAAACATTGGACCTTACATTTTAACGTTGAGAGCCTTAACCGTATTGGAACCGCCGTCTGTAACAAAAAGCGCGTTTCGACATATCTGCTCCGTCAGGCCATAGGTATCCTTGAGGTGACTTTCGACGAACTCCCTGACGGTCTCTCCAGTTTTTGATGGTGCATCGTATTTCGTCATCAAAAGGGAACGTTCAGTCAGTCTCCAGTCCAAAAAGTAGTGAACAGGGAGCACAATGTAATCCGTTTGTGTGCGAATTTCTTTCCAACCATCCAGTGCGATGCCACCACCATAATCGCTGAAAACTGCAAACAGCAATCACATTAATCATTTAAGCAGTTCGAAGTGCGTGCCAAATTAGAAACAAATTGAAGGTTTTAAGATCACCTTGAGCAAACAGTAAAAAACACCCTTGAGAGCGGAACTGTGCAAATGCAAGTGGAGATTTCGTCGATCAATCAAACATATTCAAAAAACTTAAGTTTAAGTTTCTCTTTTACTGTTTCTTATCAGTCGCGTTGGGCATCAAAGGTACCATTTGGACAATTCTATTCCGGGATCAAGAACATGGTCACAGCCTTGACGGAAGGACTCTTAAGAAGTGTCCACTCAAAAAGCATTCGCGTTACGGTACGTCGACCCGTGCCCCGCTGGAGGGAGACAGGTGCCATATGCATGCTGATATGGTTCGATTTCTCCACGACCCAATGTGAAATAGCTGTTGATATTCTTCTGTCTGGTCAACGTTTTTAGAGCCTCAGTCCCGGTCGGGTGGAAACCGATTTTCTGACTTGTGCATTGAGGAAAGACTAAGAGGTCGTTGCCGCGGAAATGTACAAGAAGGTAAAGATCCTGGAGGCGCACGATGTCGCCATCGTCTACAGCCTGAGTGCTCCCGCCCACGTCAACATCGACGAATTGACCATCACTTCTATAGCGCCAGAATCGATCTTATCTTCATTAATCATTACCTGGATTTGTTTTGACAATTGCTATGCACTCTCGTTGGAAGGATTTGTGTTTGTACCCTTCCTCAATTGTTTATTTTTATTGCAGTGAAGAGTGATTGGCTCGTCACAACACTAACAACTTGAGGTAATTGAGAGGGTGCAAATAAATATAAGTAGTTTTTGCTCAAAAATAAGTCGCACCGGGCACTCATTATAACTTACCAAGAACTTTTAAAAAAAACAAACATTTTTCTGGGTGGAAAAAATCCCTTACAACTAGTGTTGGCAGGGTTCGGTTGCAACCGCAAAGTCATTTATTCAATCAATCTATCAATCGACCATGTGCAGTAATGAATTGCAACCGCAAAGTAATTTATTCAATCAATCAATCAATCACTTGCAGTAATGAATTGTAACCGCAAAGTAATTTATTCAATCAATCAATCAATCAATCACTTGCAGTAATGAATTGCAACCGCAAAGTAATTTATTCAATCAGTCAATCAATCACTTGCAGTAATGAATTGCATTGCAATGAAATCATCATTCAGGGCAACGAGTGAGCCTGTCATATAACAACAGATGGGATAAATAAAACTGCGCGGAATGATCCATGAAACATGAATATCAAACAAATAATAAAACAAATAGTAATATTCAAGGAGCAAAATAATGGCAACAAATGATCAGGTGTTGATCTGCAGTTTACGTGGGTCTTCATGTTGACTGCAGACTTCACGCCCTTGTGACGTATCTCAATCAAACTAGCCACAAGGCTTCTTTTTGGTTTTTTGAATCCAAAATATTGACAAACAATAAGCGGAAAGTGTGGAAGCTTGGCATTTTTACCATTTTCTCACGTGCGCGGCAATGGGCGCCTTCCTCGTACACACTGCACACACGATCATGACCAGCAGTTTTCATCTCTCTGCGCGTCGAAAATTTCTAAGTGTTTGTTTACATGACATCGCGTTATTTCTGCGCCTGCAACTGATTCCATGTGGCGCTGGCGCGACTGACTTCAACTGCACGCTTCAACACACGACTTCACTCTCCTCCGTACTTTGTACTTGACTGATAATTTCTTGAACTGTTGCAAGAGTTACAACCTCTCCCTTGATAAAAGGGTATTTGAGCGAAGATTACAACTGTAGCTTAGAGTAACTCCTAGCAAAACCATGACGGATTTAAAAGGAAAAGTGATCCTCATCACTGGCGCCTCGGCGGGAATCGGTCTGGCAGCTGCGGAAACTCTGGCCAAACTTGGAGCTAAAGTCGTCGCATGCGCTCGAAATATCGAAAAAATTCAGGTAAGACTCTGACTACTTCTTCAATTGATTGGTTGATTGTCTGGCTAGCCTGAGATCATAATTTGCAATTGGTCGTCTTGTTCTTTGCAGGCGTTGAATACGACTTTGGGGAAAGATGTCGAGCCAATCCTTGCGGTTAAGTGTGACATGACGAAGGAACAGGATGTGCTGGCCTTATTCGAGGAGGTCGCCGATAAGCACGGTAAGCTGGATGTGCTGATCAATAACGCCGGTGCGAATAGTGCAGCTGCGACTCTGCTGGAGGGAGACCTTGTAGACTGGAAAGCGATGCTCGACGTAAGGCGAAACCGTCGATGAAAATGTTTTGCAAACAATTTTACATTGTTTTGTTTCTCAGTTGAACATACTGGGACTGACATTGAGCACACGAGAGGGTGTCAAATTGATTGAATCCAGCGGATCCAAAAGTGGCCACATTATCAACTTAAACAGGTACTTTTCCATGTTCTAAAAAACGCCAAACGTAAAATGCCCCGACTAGTTGACATAAAAGTCCTGTGCCTTGTCTGTCTGTCTGTCTGTCTGTCAGCCTGTCTCCTTGTCTGTCTCCTTGTCTGTCTGCCTGCCTGTCTGTCTGTCTGCCTGTCTGTTTGTGAGTCTGTCTGTCTGTCTATCTGTCTGTGAGTCTGTCTGTCTGTCTGTCTGTCTGCCTGCCTGCCTGTCTGTCTGTCTGTCTGTCTGTCTGTCTGTCTGTCTGTCTCTTTGTTTGTCTGTCTGTTTGTGAGTATAGTTCTAATCCATCATTTAAAATATTTTGTTCTTCTGCAGTCTCGCAGGACATGTTGTACCGAAAGCACCCTATGGTCAGTTCTACTCTGGAACCAAACACATGGTCACGGCATTGACGGAAGGTCTCAGGAAAAGTGTCCAGTCCAAAAATATCCGCGTTACGGTAAGTTGTTGACGGGATGATTAGGGCAATTCTGTTGCGTGACCTGGTTTGAATGAGCAAAATTCAAACTTCACGTTTTGTATCACTGATTTTTGTAGAGCTTGAGTCCTGGTCGAGTGGAAACCGAATTCCTCGGTCGAGCTCTGGGGAAAGGCCAGGAGGCGGTTGCCGCCGAAATCTACAAGAAGGTCAAGGTCCTGGAGGCGCAGGATATTGCCGACGCCATCGTCTACATCCTCACTGCTCCCGCCCACGTCAACATTGACGAACTGACTATCACACCGCTCTTGCAGGAACAACTTTAGGACGAACTTTTTGCAGGAACAACTTCAAGACGAACTTCTCGCAAGGAACAACTTTAGGACGAACTTCTTGCAGGAACAACTTCAAGACGAACTTCTTGCAGGAACAACTTCAAGATGAACTTCTTGCCGGAATTAGTTTTTGAACATTTCTATGACAATGTACCGACGTGTTAGCTCAAACGCCCCTGTAGCGTCGCCCCCGGGCAATTCCCCCCTATTCCGTATATTATGCCCAGTACAAGTACTGGACGTTTGCCCGGGCAGTTTTTACTGAAAATGCTGTTTTTTTCGCGCAAAGCTGACGCGTCAGTACAAAAGTGGTTTTGAAGCTCGACGTCAATTCATCGCAACGGCTGTTTCACCGATTATATTCTCTTCAATTTGCCTCAACCCCCGGAAATAGATCCCCCAGGGCAAAAAAGTGTCTTGTTTTATAATTTCGGGCAATGATGTTTTCCTTTATTCTTCGAGCACAATTTCGGAATAATATAAGACGGTCACCCCAAAATTAATGTAACTCGGCGACTGTTTTTCGAATCAGACATTCACTTTTCTTTGATGGTGGAAGTTTGATGCTATTTTAACGGAGCTTGCAAATAGGAAATGAAATTCTGCTACTGGAGGAGACAAGAGAAACTTCCTCTCTCAGGGCTTGTCGTATTCTATCAAAGATTTTAGAGGAAACTGGCTTGGCGTGGTCAGATGTTCAGTCAACAACAGTCGTCGCTCATTGTGAGGACAACAATCAATCAATCAATCAGGCAAAGCGAAGTTGGGAAGTATTTCAGATACCGAATTCAAATTGGCTTTAAGTTTTATTATTAAAGTCATTTGAAATTTGAAATTTATTTCACCGTTTTTATTCCAGTCACTTTTTTAGGCAGAACTGAAAAGTTGAGAAAACAAAGAAATATTCCAGTTTCTCTGATTTTGATTGTAAAAATGTTCATTTCCATTTAAAGATTATTGAAAATTAATTTTTTCTCAATTCGCCATTTTGAGGCGAAGAGACTTTACTTTAATGACACAAAAAAAGTAATAAACCCAATTTAGTTTTAAGAAAGAATTCTCCAAGAGAAGAATTTTAAGGACAGAACTGAAATAAGTCCAAAAAATTATTCTAATATTTAAAAAAAGTAAAAGATATTGTATTTTGGATTTGTTTTCATTTCTTAACGGGAATGCATCTTCTAATGTCATAATCAATTACCAGGTGAAATTAATTCTGAAGTGGCCCTTGTGTAGCAAATACTTTATTAGGCGCACAGAAGAAGCCAGTAAACACAGGTGAGATCACAGAATTAAATAACAACAACACCGAACAAAGAACGCTGCAGAAAGCTCGAGTGCAAAAACAAACGCAGCAAAAACTTAAAATCAGGAAAAAGCGCAGCAAAAACGTGAAATCAGGAACACGTGCTGACATCCTGTCTCCAATTACAGACCGACAGCCTGGGATCGTACACCAACGGTACCGGACAGGCTCTCGTGAAGGCCTGCTTCCCCGGCGCACAGGAACAGAAAAATATCAAGCACTTCCCCAGCGCGAAATCACCCAATCCATGGCGGCCACAGAACTCCGCATCACAGCTGCAATCACCCATTTCTCGGCACTTTTTCGGTTCGTTTTTGATCGGGATGTTATTGGCCTCCGTCACCACCATTGGTTCCGCACAGCCCGGGATAGCAGACGGCCAGTTACATACTCCCGGGGCGGGGTCATAGATTGTGTCGGTTCCGCATTCCATTTTGCTGGCAATCCCGCCGACGCAAGAGCAATAAGACGAGGTACATGCGCCTGTAGACATCAGAAAAAGAACATCAGGAACATAAAAAAGGAACATTAGGAACATCTGAAAAGGAACATTAAGAAAAAAAAGAACATTAGGAACATGAGAAAAAGGAACACTAGGAACACTAGGAACATGAGAAAAAAGGAACATTAGTGAATTAATTGGCATTTTTTTTCCGTCCATACACGTACCGAGGGCATAATAGCCGGCCGGACGAAATTGGCAAAATTTCGCGTCGCATTGGGACGGTCGAAGGATGATTGGGGCTAAGGTCTTCCGAGGGGGACGGTGGGTGGTTGTGGCACCCGGTAAGGGAGCTCGTGTGGGCGGGGCTGTTGGTATGGGTTGGTGGTTGAAGGTCTCATAAATGGCGCTAAAGAGAGGATTCTTCTTTCCGCCGCAAGCGCCTTTGAAATCGTCCATTCCGAGTTCCCAAACGAGGACTCCGTTGAAACCGTTATCTCTAATCCAAGCTGCCTAATAATTAACGGGGTTAAACAAAGGCTCTACGGAATTTATACCAGCTAAAGAAAGAATTACCTTTTGCGTTATGCTGTTGGCGTCATCGTAGCTGACCCAGAAATTGTCCTTTGACGCGTACGAGCATTGGCAATCAGGATCGGTGGTTTGCGTGAGGGTTCGCTGGTTCACTAATCTATCGCAGATTTCAAAATACGCGAGGCTGCCAATTTCCTTGGAAAAGGTTCCTTTATCGCCGCCTCGGATGGTCGGTGCAAGGAACTTGTTCACGGCGGGATTGCTGAGGATCCAAGATCTGCCGTAAGTCGGGATGCCGATTGACAGTTTGTTTCGTGGGATTCCCGAGGTCGCCCACAGGTTGGCCGAATAGACCTGCACAAGTAACAACAACTTTAGCTTCACAAGCCAGGGGGCTAAATTCGAGCCTGTCATACCTTCCGTTCCGGCATACCCATTTTCTTTGTTTTCTATTGGTCTGTTCTGGTGTTTTGTTGTTCGGTCTTATTCCAAATTATTTTCGTTTGATCTACACCTTTACTGTTCTAATGTCTGGCCGGTTCTGTTCTGTTTTCTGTTCTGTTTCCTGTCCTGTTCTGTTTGTTCTGTTTGTTCTGTTCTGTACTGAGCTGTTCTGTTCTGTTCTGCTCCGCTCCGCTCTGTTTTGTTCTGTTCTGTTTTGTTCTGTACTGAGCTGTTCTGCTCCGCTCTGTTTTGTTTTGTTCTGTTCTGTTTTCGCTTACCACATTCATCTTTGCTTGATAGTCCTTTTCTGATGGTCGCTTATAAAGCGGCGCGTTATGTCCAGTTACTTTTTCCCAGTGACCGTGAAAATCATACGCCATGATATTGACCAAATCCACCAGTCTGAAAAAAGAAGATCCTGTCAATGGTCACGGATCTCCCAAATGCATTAACTGTCTGAGCTGGAGAGTCCTTACGGGTTGATGGCAGGAATGTCGTAACCTTTATCGTCAATTAGAGCGCCGACATCGATCGTCAGCGCCAGACGTCGCTTGCCTGAGCTTCTCGCCTCAGCATCGAACGCCGACCTCATTTCCTAATGGATGAACATTTACGTCATCATCTAGCGTGATAATAATGAGAAACGCTCCAGTACCTGGAGCAAGGATGTGAACAGAGCTCGTTCATCTTTGGCCGGATACTCCCAATCCACGTCGATCCCGTCCAATTCATATGTCCGTAAGAACTCGATCGTTGAGTTAACGAAAATTTGACGCCCTTCCGGAACCGAAGCCATTATCTTGAACTGCCAACTGAGAGTCCAACCTAGCGTTTTTTTTCATGAAAACATACTCAAATTATGAAGCAGATCAATAGAAACAAGACATAAGACACAGACCTCCGACGCTCAAGTGAATACGAAGTTTCGGGTTGATGTCTTTCAGGGCGACAAGGTCTCGAAGATTATCTGACAGTCAAAAACGTTCAGAGGGATTTAACTTCAAGATATCCGGAATTGTTCAGATATGTGCTGGATACCTTCGTCTTTCCAGTCGTAGAGAGCGATGCGATTGTCCAGGATTTGAGCGAAAGCGTAAACGATGGTCGTGCAGAGGAACGGCGGCACGTTGGCCGGCGTGTACGCCCATCCATCCCGGTAGCGGCTCCACGACGTGAAGAAGCATTGAATTTGCGGAAACGGCAAATCCGGCTGAACTATCGCCGTGCCTGTAATGAAATTCACAATCAAATCCCAACACGTCGGGAACAAACTCCACATCCAATTGACCCAAGATTATCTTACCAGAAACAGGTCTGAAATTAACTGTTGCACAAACAGCAGCAGTGAGCAGCAAGCTGACTGGCCAGAGCATTTTTGTTCCTGCAGCAGTCAGTAATTTTCCTCCACAACCTGAGAGACAACTGAGCTCCGGTGATAATACGCAGAGGTGGCTAAACACGTGGACGAATTATGGCGCTAGCTGAATTAGGTCATTCAGCTCGGTGACAAGTACAGCACCGTGTACTGACCGAGATAAACGGCTTAACTCGGTTAGTGATATGATATGGCCACGTGTGTCCTTACGCAGAGGTGGCTACACACGTAGACGAATTATGGCGCTAGCTGAATTAGGTCATTTAGCTCGGTGACAAGTACAGCACCGTGTACTGACCGAGATAAACGGCTTAACTCGGTTAGTGATATGACATGGCCACGTGTGTCCTTACGCAGAGGTGGCTACACACGTGGACGAATTATGGCGCTAGCTGAGTTAGGTCATTCAGCTCGGTGAGATGTACAGCACCGTGTTTTGACCGAGATAAACGGCTTAACTCGGTTAGTGATATGATATGGCCACGTGTGTCCTTACGCCTAGGGCCTTTCACCATGGCCTCATTTTGCGATAATCACTTTCGATTTCTCGTAAATTCCCCCCCCCCGCCACTCCGCCTCACTCGATCTTTTCTCTTACGGAGTCACGCAAGGCTTCTAGCCCGCAAGGCGTATACCTGTCGCCTCTCTGGGACTCGACGGTTTCAGTTCACCAGGAAATAACGGCGCTGGAAATTAGCAAGAAAAAAAAAATCAATATTTGATCGAACTTGAAATGCACAGACAGCAGTGGAGCGATACAACTTTGACACACTTACATAAACAGGTGTGATGATTGTCTCACTCTCCTCAAGAGAGAGATGACGACGAACGGTAACTGAACTCCCAGAGTCAAATTGCGGTGAGTGAGCTGCTCTGAGGAAATTCCGACAAAGAGTCTCCTTGACTGTGTGGAACGATACAAAAATGAACCTGCAAAGTAAGTTAGACGCAGCAGGACAAAATCGGGCAGTATTAACTGT
>LRSR01005465.1:0-25899 GCA_001579985.1 Hypsibius dujardini | reverse complement strand
AGAAAAGCTAAGGCTGCGCTCACTATGATGCTAGATGACTTTCGGAAACAGGAGTTTTGTGCGCATACAGTATCTTTTCATCTTGCCATCAAATGGCTTCTCGAAAGTAGTTTCTGAACCGGACAGCAAAAATCTGTGAATTGATAATCTTTACGTGATAGAGTACAATGCATTTCTCAAGAATGCCCGACACGCTAGTTGTGCATGGAAAATATTGACCTTCATATAGCCATTGCTCGTTTCAATGCTACGACAGACAAACATAATCCCGAGGCCACCGACGCAAATTGCGCTCTCGATTGGCGATGGGATCCGTTGCAGTTGTCGGTGTTGCAGTAGCACGTCTCGATGTAGTTGGAATCGTCTCCCTCCCTTGAGCAGTCTTCGGGAAATTCACTCATCATGCAAAGACGTTCGATATAGCCTGTTGGGATCAAACCGTTTTGCGTTGAGACACGGAAAAACTGCAAATCGTATGGCATTTAAATACAGCTGATCGTTCCGTACCTCCTGTCCCAGAAACACTGTGAATCTTCCGACAGGATCCCGCGCAGAAATTATGCTCCGTGATGCCATTTGCGTTGAAGGGGTCGAAGCAATTGGAATTGACGATGGCCTGACCGCGGCAGCTGTAGCACTTTTTGAGAGCCGCCACAGAAGATCGCACTATGAAATTCAAGTCAAAACCGCCATCCTAGTTATTATTTCAGTGGAGCAAAGTATTATTCTTTTGCTTAAAAACTTACCCATTAAGCCAACACACAAGATCACCGCAATCCAATTTGTCTTAAGATCCATGACGTTTAAATCAATCAATCAATCAAATACCAAACCTTTTGCCAGAATGAGGTAAAATTGTGTACATATAAGAACTAGCTGACGGGCAAGGGAGACAACTAGTCTTTAATGAATCTTGCCTTATTATCGTATCCAGTTCGTTGTGATGTCGCGTAATCGTATTTTGCCGCCCGTCGAAACTTGATTTAGCAGCAGACATTCGTGCTTCGATGATGGTGGTATGATGGTGGTGCTAATCAGTAATTCCACTTTGATATTGCTTTAATTGTATTGCACCAGCCGATATGTTTCATCATCGAAGATAAAACCGTAGCGAAGAACCAGCCAAGGACGCGATCGAGGCGGTATAGTGATGGTGGTAACTAGTTGCAGCACCATTTTACCCAGACAAACTTGGGTTAGACAATGATATTGCTACATTGTTTTATGTCTACTCTTGGCATAGGGGATATTGGTGTGATTCCCATTTTTAGACAAATATAACGAATACATGACAAATGTTTCAAACAAAATCTCGTCTCGTTCAACGTCTCTATCCGAAAATGAGCTCGTAGATTGTGATTTTTAGAAAGATGTATCTCTTTTCGAAACGGTTTCCGGGATTATGAATATCAGGAGCCTAGCTTGTATTTAACTGAGACACTTTTCCCGGTGCTATTGTTACTGGGTCCTCGTCGATCGTGGGTGATGAGGGTTTCCCGATTGACGATCCACCAGTTATCCCCTAAATCGTTACTTTTTGCCGCAATCCACCTACCAAAGTAGAAGCCACATTCACTCACACAAAAATCGCCAGACATGACAGTGCTATACTGACAAACGATACCTTGACAGACAAACAAAGAAGGTCACCAGCACGATTGCCAGTACGACCCCAGTTGCCGTCGCCGTCCTTACGAAATTCGCTAGGAGAAATAAAATTGCCCATCACTGCGTCTAATATGAAAATTGATAATCGAATATTCCCTAAAGTACAAGAAAAATTGCCGAAATACGGAATGGTAGGTAACCTGGTATCATGCTATTTACTTGAGACGATTTTTAGGGGGAACTCAGAATTTCACTGCTTCATACTTTGTTAACAGCACTCTAATTATGATGACTTTCAAAATTAATTTCATCGGTCAGGATATGAACGTTTTTTTTACAGTACTTCAAATTTGGGAAAACAGGAGAAGAATCCATTTGCTCTGATTCTGACCATAACTTCAATTTTGGGACGTAATTAAATTTGAATGATTCTGATACTGCCCTTCTCAAAATTTAATTTTGAATCGATTGGTATCAGTAGAATCTTTTATACCGTCAGGGGAAGGAGCTTCAGGTCATGTCGAGCTCGACCGGGAACTCACGAGTGATATTCCATAAATGACGCATAGCTCCGCCCCCTGATATCCAAAAATATTCTGCTAGTTTTAAGCGATTTGAAATTGATTTTTGAGAGGGAGAGTATCAAAATTCCCTAGATTGAATTATTCTGCACATAATGAAGTTTTTACAATAAAAATCAGGGACAATGGAGTCTTTCAGTTTTTTTCCAACTTTGAAATTCTGCCAAAAAACTTCGGTATCTTGACCGATGAATTAATTTTGAAAATCATCATAATTATAGTTCTATTGAAAATCTAAAAAAGAGGGATTCTGGAGTCCCCTTTTGAAAATCGCCCCGAGTTAGTGAAATTCAAGAAGCAGGTTCACGCAAACGCATTGGGCACACAAAGCTCACCACTGGGAACAAATTTATTCTTTAACAGACTGAATTGACTTGATCAAATAATTAAGTACTACTAAGTTTTCACAGTTCTTCAACAAAATTCCTATTCTTTATTATAATATAATAAAATGATTATTTCGGTATGTTGATATAGGCTGAAGAGAGGTCATTGTAATCCAATGTTACCTTGAGCAGCGCAGGCTCCTTCCCTGCCGGAAAACCCGCACACTGGCACGTCAGGTGGCGGTCGTCCGTCTTTCGTGGGCCACTCCATTAACAATTCCTTACTCCACGTGAGTCGCGCTGATTTTGCCCATTCGTACGTGCCCGTTACCTGTCAATGCAGCAGCCATGAAAGGACAGCCCAATACAGGATTCAATCATAAAAAACAATTTGCTAGGACCTACTTGTAGATTTCCCGTTGTCGTGTTAAACGCGAAGATGTTCAGGTCAAGATTGCGAGCTCGTTTTGCGTCAATAAACATTTCACCTGTTGCCAGGTCGAAGGTTCTGTTCGTCAAGGCTCGTGCTAGCCTCTGCCCACTGCAGAGGACGACTCGGTCTCTCTCACGCGTCTCAATGAGGGTCTTTGCGAAGAGGCCCACAAGGTCGTAGGACGTTTGAATAAAGAACGAATCCAGGGGCTGTAAACGGGAAAGCGTAATAATTTTCCAGGTATATATATAAGTCAGCCGAATAGGCTTTCACACCTCCCTGAATAAACAATTAATAAAATTCAAGCTCGGGTGCGCAAATCCAACGCATAATAGTCCAAAGTTCAATGGTTGATCAAGGTCTGTCTGTCTTCTGTCTGGCGGTCGGTCTGTCTATTTGTTTGTCGGTCTGTTCATCTGTCTGCCTTTGTCTGTTTGCCAACCTTCCTGTCTCACATATCTATGTATTTGCCTGCCTCTCTTGGCTTCCTCCTTGGCTGTGTACAGTTTACTAATGCATAGTTTGGTTTTGAACTGTGTCAGAACGTTTCTCCTTAACTGAGCGCTTTCACACCATTCTTTTGTGTCTATCCTTTATTTCAATAAACGCTTTGCCCAAGTCAAATTTTTTATTCAATTTCGAAAAGATGTTCGACAATAGCAGGCGTATCTTAATTCAAAACGTGAGAGTTGTCTGAAACGGAAGTCGATAAGTGTTCGCAAAACTTATTCATGCAATTGTGCCTTTGTTTACGCTCATACCACGGTACTGCATCTGTGGGAGAACGTTCTCGAAAGAGTTAGATAATTCTTTTTATCTTACACTTCAGAATGTTTTGTGTCTCATATTTCCTGTTGTTTTGCATGATATGATCTACAAATTATCTATCGTTCAATGGACCAGATTTATTACTCGGCCAATTTTGGCAAAAATGTTCAGTGTTTAATTAAGCAACCATTTGAGCCGGTACGGATTCTTTCCAGAAACGAATCTTCTCCAAACGATTTTGCCCTAAACAACTATCAAGTGCGTCCCCTGTTGAATGAGTACTCTTGAGCAAACGAAAACGTTTTATCCGATCCGTGGTAATTCAGGGGGATCGGACTCGTCTAGAAGCTTTTATGATACTTAGAAACGGAAGTGTGTGTGGGATGGAACGAGGTACTGTAGAATCTCGACCCATCCGTGGTGCCTACGTAATCAAACAGTAAAAAGCGACCGTTTTGACTGATTGCAAAGATGTGCGAATCACAACACCACACGTGTCGATTGATTGATTGCGTAAGCAGACCCACCGGGTCTGATTTACTGGGGGGTCCAAAAAGTACCACGGATGGGTCGAGATTCTACAGTACCTGGAGACCACCTTGGTACGATTGGTTATACGGCGCCCCAGTCCGCAAGGCAATGTCGTGATTAAGTTTCCTTAGAACCACACTCGTCTCGTCAGCCGGTCGATAGGTGATGAAAAGGAGCGACCGGAAGGCGATGAGATTCTGGAACGAAAATATTTTCGGAATCCCTACCTTCACAATAGGCTATTGTGAAGTTTTTGTCAATGTAGTTTAGCGTGAGGATGAGCTTCTTTTGACTCGATGAGGACACGTAACAATCAAACAGAAACTGATTAATTTCGGTAACACACTTGGGGGACTATGAGTCTGTGTTGAATGCTACGCAAACACCGACTTCAATTATTCTTACTGACATTATCAAAAGGATTCTTTTGGAATTGTGCAGTTGTTCCGTAACTTTCCAGTTGCATGCTATGAAGGTTTACAAACACCTGCAACGAATGAATACTCATGGCTCTTTTATTGATACTTGTTTAACTAAAGTTACAGGATATATATTCATGTGATTGGCGCTTACATATTCTCCGTTCGTCAGGCCAAATCGTTCTGCCAGATTCTGTAAACATTAAATTATATTATTATTATTATTATTATTATTATTTATTATCATTAATCTCTAACTATTCTACCGTATATCACATTAAACACAAATGGTGCAGACCATGTAAAACGATTGATATATGTATGATATCTCGCCAAAAATATTACCAGCAATCGAACGGTTGTTTTTCCCACACAGAGGAAAATAAACACTGAAACAACAAAAAACATTGCTGAATATATTTTTAATCGTGTGTCTGCACAATTTTGATTGAGTCAAGGGTGTGATCACTAGGCTGTACCTCGCGACCGTTCTTTAGCAAGATCCAATGCCATTTTTATTGTCTGACTCGAAGTCGTAACGAGGGAAAAGAGTTCCACCGTGAATTTCGGAGCTTCTCTTGCCGAATCGTACAGCAGCTTTCCCACATCTCTGTAGAATGGCGCGTCAGTCGTGTTGGCTTCCAGTATAATGGACGCATGGAACCAATTAAAGTCCGCCAAAATATCCAACACTGCCGTTGCGTATCCCTGTAGGGTTCCGGCTAGAGCAATTCCCGTAGGCGAGCCTACACCATCTTGAAGAAAAGACTTCCTTGCCCCCACACTAAAACACACAGGCCAAGAAACTAAATGTGTCTCATGATTATATCATTAATTCATGCTTATAATTACACGTTCAGCAGAAGCCAGTCAAATTCTACAATAAATGAAAGGTGATCTTAGTGAGCAACTTCATGTGCGACGTATACGTATAAATGTGTTTAAACATTTGATCAATACCTCTGGCTATGCTGGCCATCCCACTCTGATCAACGCAAGCTGAAATGTAACAACATTCAATCCGCCACCGTGTTTAGCACGCGCGCAATAAACATAATTAATATTTTTTTCAGATCGATGTTGTTATTTTTCAGAAATAATTTGGGATGAATAACTAAAAAAATTAGGAATTTGAAAAAAAAATAAATGAAGAGGACAATTTTTATTCAAAAGAAAACTCGGAAATAAAGAGTATAAACATTTTCTATTTGAAATTAATTTCATCTAAAGCTCCTGAATGGAATGAAAATCGGTGCCACCTCCCCCCACCAAACAACGGTCATCTTTAAGTATTAACAGCTAGCTTAGTACCTGACATGACAGTGGCGTAACAAGTACCAGCAGTTGTATTTCTGTAGAAATACTCTGAAATCCTCTGCACACTCTGCGCCGCAATTCCGTCACATGTCATGAGTTCCTTGTTGTAGAGGTACGTAATGCTGATGTTAATCTGGCCGTGGTACATTTTATTAGTATTTTCTGCCGCCAAATCAAATGCCGGACCTGTGAGCACGATACTGGAAGGCAAGCTCGGTATGTTGTAGGGTAGGAAGACGGCAATCTCCATTTTCATAATTGACAGTACAGCAGCTGGCATTGTGATCAGCAGCGTCCAAATAGATGCGAGATCAAGCATGGACCACATGATGTAACAATACAAAACTTATGAATAGCTTACCATGAATATTGAAATTGTATAAAAAACCAACTCAAAAGAATAGGTAAAAGCTTTGCTCTATGGCTTAAGGTTTCTGATGTATATGTGATCGGTGAAAAAAATAAAAAGGTTCCTTGCTTTAGGTAGAATGAATGCTCTAACGAATTTGAGAATTTTTTGTTTACCTGATCTTCAGCCCCTGCACATAACAATTCATGGATCAAGGATTCAAAACACAGGCCTGACATTGAGAAATCACTGTCTCATGCCATGGCGCATCCCAAGTTGGGATCGGCATCCTGCATCAATAATTTCATGTCACGCGAAAATCCAATACACCTCCCTTCTTTTCTATGCAGTAAACTATTCGTGACAACAATCTATAACAAGGTTTTCCTATTTTACTGACCAGCGCCTGTGGGAGTAAAAGGCTATATTGAAAAGGCGTGTGGGGATGTTGAAAGGACACAATGGCACAGCCACTGATGGCACTCTTCCAAATGCCACATCTCGTGCGAGCTAATTAAATATCATCCACGCATTGGACAGATATGAAAGGATGCAAAATGTTGGTGATATTGGACTCAACAATGTGGGTCTAATATTTTGAATTTCCATTACTCAAATTTACTGTGTGGATCATGTCATGAGATTTTAATGGACTCGGGATTCAAGCTGAAATTTTGCCAGAAAAGTTCTCCGCAACCGCGACGGCAAAATCCATTTTATTTTTATCAGTGTCGTGTAGTTCTACAATTGAGAACCTTCTGATGCTTGCAGGAGCACCAAAACTGGGCAGATAAATAATTGTCTTAATTAGACAAAAAGTAGGTAAAACAAGAATTTATTTTTTCAACGTCCCTCTGACATCAGTTCCATTTATAAGCGGCGTCAATTCATGAATAAATGAGTTACTTTTCGTCTTCATCACAGAGACAACATGCTTCATCCTTAAAGGTCTAAGCGGGTTTTTATAATCGTAAAAGATGGACACTCCCGACAAAAGCCAGGCCGCTGCACCACACGAGGCTAGGAGAATGAAGAAGAACTCCCACCGCTGTGCGGCTTCAAGGTCACTCTGATCCAACAGGATGCCACACACGAGAAGGAGTAATCCGGTAGCGAGAGATTGAAGACTGAGAGCCACGCCGAAAGCCACGCCCACGTCACCGGGCGATACCACTAGCGGAATGGAGCCCCACAGTCCAACAATTATTCCAGAATAGGCAACGCCCATCAGTGTGACCGTTACGATGGGTTGAAGGTTCCCGATTGCAACTGGTAAAATGACCGCCAGAAAGAGCAGTCCGGTTGAAAGCGTGTTAATAATGTCTCTCCAACCTATAATGAAAGCGTTTTTGAGACCGTAAGGAATATTTTACAAACGTTGTAAAATTTTGCAGTTTCTCCAACTGTTACCGAATTTGTCGATGAAAATCCCAAAGACGGGGGCACAGATGGCAATGTCCGGAACGATTCCAGTGATCTGACCTGCAGCGGCTTCAGTGTAACCATACCTTTCCTGAAAAATGTTTCTTTTTAGAAATGAAATGAATGACGCGTACCGAGAGAGGCCTAATGTTAAGAAGAGAGAGAAGTTTTTTGAAAAAATTGAAAGAGCTTCGTACCCATATGATACCGCACATGGCTCTACTGTATATGGCCACACATTCTGAGGGTGGAGTCCATTGTATACATCATTGTGTGTTCTGCCGCGCACGCGCAAATAATAGCAAGGTGGCAGAACAGCTTGTAAGGTCTTCCCGCAATCAGCAGAACAGTTCAAAACTTTGACAAAATTTGATTTCTACGCTATTTCTCATGGGCTTTACCAACTTTTGCCAATTGGATGTTCGAAAATTCAAATACTTGTGAACAATTTTCATTTATAATTTTTTTAAGTCTTCGTTTTTCCGGTTCCTGTTCTCCAAATCAGTTTAACACTTTTCAAAGATTTTGTCGATTGCGGTCACATCTTACTGGCTGTTTTATGATCTGGTCATTAACTGCGCGCGCTCGATAGCACACATCATTGAGAGACCATGCACTCCTCTCTTTGATCACTCCTCTTCTTGAGACTAGATGCCACGTCATAGGCATATTGAGCCCTTTCAATTGCGATCAGAAATTAAGGAAAGTGAAAAGTAGCATACACCATGAGGAGCTAAAATAAACAAAATGAGTTTCAAATTATTTATATTTAAAATAATACATAATATGAAAGATATTATATTTTCTCAATTACTAATGAAGTTTTGAAATTTGAAATTTGAAGTTTTTTAATAATGCTAAAACGCAGGATTGCTCAAATTATCGTACGCATATACTGTAGAATTTCAATCAACTGGTGCTATTGCGCAATCGGCTCAGTCAAAAGAGACCGAAGCTGATTGGTTGCAAAAATAGGAGACCATAAGACTGCACGTGCTTGATTGCCTGAGTTTTTTCCCAGCAGTCATTCTTGCTACAAATTGTGTGAGAATCGGGTGATTGATTCCTTGATTGAAGCACTTCAGGATTTTCGGCCCGTCGGAACTAATTTACTGAGGGGTTCAAGAATGAGCACCAGTAGATCGGAATTCTACAGTATGTAACACAGGCCTATACTGGAGAATTAACCAATGAAGCAACGAAGCAGCGAAGTGCAAGAAATATCGGTCTAGGCTCTTTAAGCAAGGCCCGCCTCATCTGCAATCCTCCACATTAGACCAACTGTATGTTTATTTTAAAAAGATTTAATGTAAGGTTCTTCCAATACAGTGGTTTCATGTCAATTAATATTCGGATTCAATTTGATGAACCGTAATTACGGGAAAGAACTCACGGACAAGTATTGCGGATAATCAGCAATGGTCGTCAACAGCGGCCCGTAAACAAAACAGACTGTCGCGGTTATAATCCAGTATTCCCGGCATAAACTGAGAACTTTACGGAATCCAAACTGTCCGATCCCCTTAGAATCGACATAAACTGCTGCATCGATGGAAGTTGACGCATGCTTCTTATAAATCCATCCAGAGACAATCGACCCTATCACAGACAAAATTCCAAACGCTAATGTGATCCATAGGGTGCGTTGAAGGCCTACATCCTCGACGATAGCTCCGATGGCTGACAGCGCAACAATAGATCCCAGCCGGCTGGAAACGTTGTACAAGGCAAACGCCACGGCCAATTCTTTTCCAAAAAACCAATGTGATTTGATCTGATGGGAGAGGACCATCTGACAAAATAGGCCGATTGAGAAGATTAGCCGTCCAATTAGCATTAAAGCAAATGCACTGGAACTAGAGGTTAAATATGGTCCTAAGGTGAATAGGAACCTAAAAATCAAAAATTGTAAAAAATATAATAATTATTTGATTAATTGGATGGGAAAATGAAACAAAACTAAAATATTGAACTTAAACTAGTCTAAAACTTAAGTTGCTGATTCCTAAGTTATCATTTTGTTAACTGCTGGAAAGAAGTAAGTCTAATGAACTAATTTCAACTAATGAAAATCTAAAGGAAAAACTAAAAGCGTGGTTAATTGATTTTGGCTACAACTAAACTAAAAGTTTTTTCACATTAAAAAACTAAACGTAGAAATCCATTGTAATTGATTCTTTATTCGATTAAAAAACTAATCAGTTGACTAATTTTGATTCTGGTATTTTTTCATCCCACTCCATTGATTTTAGTATCCCAACATCTTACATTCCAAGAAATTGAAAGGCTGCAGTTAAACACGATGTAAGCCATACGCCATATCGTGCGATAAAGAACCCGGAGAACATGGCGACAATCCCGCCGACCCAGTAGAAAACAATGTAGAAACTGTTGAACTGCGTGGCTGTGAAGTCCAGACAGTCGGGATCGCTCTCATCATGACAGGCCGCGGCAGTGCCAGTTAGACGACCGCTGAAATCATAAAGCAGGGATGCGTTATCAATCCAAAAAAAATAAAGAAATAAGGTAATGCTATGAAATAAAAATGCACCTACACTAGAGGCGATGTCTGATCCACAAACACTAAGGAAGCGAAGAAGGCGGAAGACGACCATCCCAGAAATATCCATCGATGCATTTATTCGTCAAGAGGGGAAGAACAGTCCGGGTTTCCAATTTTCATTGAAGTATTAAAGCAAAAAAAGACGCTGTTTGGTGCGGATGTTGAAAAAAAGAGCCGGCAAAAAAAACCGAAATATTCTTGAACTACATAGAAAACGGAAAAGTCCAAAGTGCAAAAACAATGCTGCTGGCGAATTACTAATGGCCAGACACGAACCGCATTTAACGTTGTGAGACTTGCGCCGGCCTGAGCTACGTGAACATATATTATTTCTCAACCACGTTCTGCAGCAGTGTCTGTCACAATGTTTGATAATGTCCGCCGGTCATTATTGCGCTTCTTCGTATTTCGTATCGTTTTCCTTCAAGTTCGCTATACAAGATTTTCGCAGACCGTTTATTATCAAATGCATGCCCGTTAAAAAAGGTTTTGACAGAGCCCGTTTCTTATACGAAACATTATTTTTGAGCTGCGTAAAATTTTTGTTCAGATAGTGTAACACTTTATAATCCAGTTCAACATGGTGTTCTCCTTTAAATTTTGAGAGGCATAATCTCAAAATTCTTTAAATTACATTATTTTCCAAAATTGAAGTTTTTGAAACTTCAAAATTTGACGAAAAAAAAGTGTTTTCCCAACTTCAATATTCTGCAATAAACCTTTCCGGAGCATGGCCGATGAACTGAATTTTGAGAATCATAACACTTATAGCCATATTAAAAAACAAAAAACGAGATCATTCTGGATTTCCCTCTAAAAATCATCCCAGGTAAAGTATGTTCCCTAACGATAAAACGTTGAAGTTTAAATAAGTCGTGAGATGCGCCATAAATTTGCAGGTACTTCATTGTTGACGCACAGAGTTGATAAAAACTGCCGATCGAGCAACCACTGCCTCTGATTTCAAATTCACGAGGACGGTGCACCTGGAAAAACTGTCGCAGATACTCAAGGCTATAAATGTGGGCCTCTCGGATATGAAACATCGCTCACTGGAAAGCACCTGATTATCATCCCACATTTGAAAAGGCCAACGAGAAGTGAGACCATAATTCGCGCTACAGATACAGTATAGTGACGAAGGTTAGATTGAAATGTGAACAGACAATCAGACCTACTGTCGTCTTATCTGGTCAAGATAATTATTGCGCCCGAAGTACCAACTGTGCAAGCACAACACTTGCATACTTGTTAGAAGAAGTAAGCATATACAATTTTTGCCGTCCCGCATTTTGTAAATTGAGGTGAAACTCAGCAGAAATTACCCCGATTTTGACAGTCCTGAAGTTTCCGATTCACGTACAACATGTTGCTAAGATTAGGTGCGCCCGTTTTGCTGCTAGTTTTAAGCACAAGTGCTGCCACCTATATACCATGTAAGTTTGTTTTACCAATTTGTTCATTTGGATCATTAAAATACTAAATTTGGTTCGTCTTAGATGATTTGAATGATTACTGTGGATCAACCATCACTCTCACCAGTGATGAGCTTGCGGGCGTCCTCAAATTCGACTCCGCGCCCGCACGGTCCTGCACTGTTAACGTCACCGTTGATATTCTCTCATACGAAACCTACGCCATCTACTTCAATGTTAAGTAAGCCGTAATTAGTCCAGTTTAAATATTGTGGTTTGGATTTAAAGGAAATATTCAATTAAAATTATTTACACCGGCAAAGTGTATTTTAATAGAAATACATATTTTGTGTCAACGGCACGTCACATTTCCTGTATTTGAAATAAGATTCACCATAAAATATCTTAATATTTAACGTTTATTTAGCAATTATAAGAAAAATTAGCTTTTAAAAATGGATTTCTACTTTCGCAACTGTAAACACAATACACACAGCATACGTCAAGTGCCAAATCGCTTTTTGAGCCACTCAAAATGTCTTTGAAATATGTTCAAACAACACAGGCCAATAAATATTGACTATACATCCAATAGTGCCCAAAATACTTGGGGGAAATGATTTACACTCTATTTCGTAGGTACTTGAGCTTGTACCAGAGCAAAGTTAACATCTACGAGAGCTACACGACCACTTCTGGATCGAGATTATTCAAATTGGTCAAGCAACTTCCTGGCGGCGACGTCTACTCCTCATTCAGCCCCACATCCGTGGCACAACTTCTCTCATCCTATCAATCAAAAGTGACATTATCCATTGAGTTTATTCGGAGTAGTCCTAATTTCACGTGGAACAGCAGATCCTTCAGGCTGGATTACAACGTACTGCGGGGTAAGGTGTAGCACGCAACGTATGCCGGCCTTAAGTCTGAATTCGGTCGTAGGTTGTTTGTGGCTTTCGCGTATCTCTGTAACCGATGGAACGATTATGACTTGATTTCAGGTCAATCAAGGTCGGATAATATTTATTGCACAGCCTTGTCGGGCTATATGCACAAGGACTTGTACTGCGAAACCGGTGATAGGGTCAACTGCCCAAACGCCTATACCTCGACTATTGATGTGGGCAACTATGCCTTCTGGAAGAACCAGGGAACATCGGGCACTTACGGATCATCTTGTCGGGCATCACCAGTCTCTAGCTATTCCCCCGATATCGGTAGGTTTGCCTCAATTTCATTCCAACTAACTTAGACGTTCTTCTGAGGGGAGGGGTGCACAATGCCTCTGCTTCATTTTTTTCAAATTCGCACACTGTTAGCGATAATTTATAAAATTTATTTCATCTGCGACAACATCAAATGTGTTTCGTTTTGCGAAATTCTAATGTTGGGAAAACATTGTAGGATTCTATTTTCCTTGATCCTCACTGTAAAAATGACGATTTAGCGACTTGCATTAAACATAGTTATTTTGACGTTATCCCATCCCAACTTTAATTTGTAATCAATTGGTATCAACCTAATCTTTTTATGGATGTAGGAGGCGGAGTTGTAAACAGTTTTGAAAGGGCCGCAAATTCCAGATACTAAAGTTACTATTACTATTAAAAGTTAGCATGCGGTTCCGCCCCTGATACGAAAAAAATATTTGGATGATGCCAATCGATTCCCAATTAAATTGGGGATGGAGCAGTGACACAACAACTATAGTTATTGCGTTTCAATAAATCGCCTTTTCAAATTGATCCCGTGTTTTCCCAACCTGGAGGTTTAGCCAAAAACATTTAGATTAAGTCACCAATGAAATTAATTTCGTACACGGTCACAAAAAATTGTACTAAAGTATACATCCAGCGGAGGCAATGTGCGATCCCTCTTTGAAAAAAATCAAATAAAGGAAATAGTGTAAATTACTATGCAACTTCTTACTAGATGGTGTTTAAACAGTTCAATGAAATACAGTGGTTTTTACTATAAAAAGGTCTTGACACTGAAAAAGCTTAAAAATGATAGATGAGAAAAAAGCATGAACGCTGCGTTATTTATTCGGTGAAGTCTTAAGGATTAAAAAATGCTGTCTTTGAAGTAATTGTTAAACTTGTAAAACTCCAGCAAAACGCAAATGCCGACTTGGATCCCTTCAAGCCAACGAACGTTTCGTTTCTTTTCAGATACCTTTACAATTGTTGGTGCTATCATTGGCAGCGTCTTCAGCCTGACAATTCTTGTCGTCATTGTCCAGTTGATTTGCAGACGTCAGCGAGGGCGATTACTTCATCGTCACGTTCAGGGTGTGGCTGTGCCAATGCATTCCGCTGCCTCAGGACCGACCACTTCTGTTGGGCCGTACGTTGTTGGTCAGCCTAACTATCCTGTCCAGCCTCAGCCGTATCCACAAAACTTTGTCGGCGCTCCGCCCACATACGCTGAAGTACAGGCATCTACTGCTGCGGGACCAGACACAGGAGCCATGCCGGATGCGTCCAAATATTAAACCTTGCATACGATATTTTTTTACTATACCTTACCTTATAAGTATTTTTATGTAAAGTACTATATTGCGCTTGCAAAATCATGAAGAATTATGTTTTTACTTCGAGACAAGTAAATAAAATTAAGGAGAGCTATGCCCACAACCTTGCACAACCTTTCGCTATGCTCACAACCTACACAACCTTTTTAGTTATCAATTGCTATGTACACAACCTTTTTCGCTAATTGTTGGACACAACCTTTAACTATGTACACAACCTTTTCCGGAGGACTATTTTTTATATACTTTTGGTTGCAATAGTGATCAGAAGAAGTGTCTTTATTTAGTAGAAAGTATACAGGGGATCACAACGTGATTACTGATTTCCGTGAAAGTGTAATAATAATTGACGGTCAGTACCTAAGCATTTTTCCTATTGGTCAAACCTGAAAACAACATTCAGTGGCAGCAATTTGAGGATTTTTTTTGTTCTATATATGTTCCCGTGCCAATTGACCACCGGTCATCTTTTCCTGATAAAAATTTATAATGATTTTTAGTGCCCGGTCTTACAAATTAAAAGCACTTATAAGACCTTACAAAAAACATTCAAATTTTATCAGTAAATCTATTTTCACATTAAAATTTATAAGGATCTATAATTTTATATAAGGATTTAGAAATTTTATATAGCCTACAGCAAAAAAATATAAGGTATTTTGTTGGGTCAAATAGTTTTTCTGATATTCAAAATCTCATGTTCACTAGATCAGGCTGAGCCTCTAAAACTTTCCAGAGAGCTTCGCAGTCGACTTGGAGCCAACTGAATTGTTGCAGAAAACTGATTGAGGACAAAGGCCGGGAAAAGGTTGTGATCAACAATTTGCAAAAAAGGTTGTGTATATAGCAATTGATAATTAAAAAGGTTGTGTGGGTTGTGAGCATAGCAAAAGATTGTGTAGGGTTGTGAGCATAGCCCTCGCCTAAAATTAATGCTCTTTCCGCTAAGTGCTCGATATCTTCCAGAATTCAATAAGCCACAAAAAGTAATAACGTACGATCATCATCAAGATGCATATCATGATATTTCAAACAAGTATTGGACAACGTCTGAATTTTAAATTAAAGGGAGAGATCGTATATGCGTATTACATTTACAGCCGTGGCACGATTTCTTGACGAAAAACGTTAATCGGAACACATGTTATTACGCCGGTGTTCCGATTAACGTTTTTCGTTGAGAAATTGTGCCACGGCTGTACCCAATCGAAAACTGTCCTTGAAAATATAAGTTTGACATTTTTGTACGCCGTTTCAGCCTAGTCCGTAAGGGCCCATTGTCCTTAGGCCAAGCCTTTCTTGGCGGAAGGCGAAGACGAAAGGCGAAGCAACACCCCTGCGCATCCCACATTGGTTTTTTTTTATATGCTACCAATTACGCTCTGAACATTTGGTCGTCTAAACGTGCCTACTGTGTGGGCAATATTCTTGGGAATTATTGCTTGCTCATGTTCAGACAGGCAGTTCTGGATCGATGTATTGTAGTAGCTATAACCAATACCGTCATTTTGAGCACATTTTGAAGCCGGAACAGCTGAAGAAAGGTATGAGATACTCAAGGATGACGGTCATAGGTTTGGGTCGCTTTGGGTCATACCGAGCAATAATCATTCGAAAAGGCACGTCATCGTTTCCGATTTGAAATTCACTCATCTGCAAAGCGATGATAATTCCTTCTCTCGTGACGAAAATGAGATTGAAGTGCGAAAGACGGTCAGGTCCATTGTGGCGTTATTTGCGAAAGATAGTCGTCGCACACAGACCCTGCACGAGTTCCACACAATTAGGAATACAGTAGTATCGTTCGATACATAAAGTAGATTTTACGTGAGCTCGTGCTGTGTATCCAGCCGAAACTCTGCAAAGACTACTAAGTTTTGAATTTTGACATTCCGTGTTATTTTGTGTACTCATGATGTTACTCAAAGTATGCATGAAAATTTTGTTTTTGGCTTGGAGTACCAGCGCTGCTACTTATAAAACATGTAAGCTTTTTTCCGGATGTATACTTCAGCAGGACCATTCGAAAAATATACTCGTAGTCCATTTTAGATGACTTGAATGATTACTGCGGCTCAGTCCTCACTTTACCGTGGTGGTACGAGGACAATAATCGTGCGGGTGTTCTCCAATTCACTTCCGCCCCCACACAAGCCTCCTGCACGGTCAACGTCACCGTTGACGGAGTTTCATACGAAACCTACGCCATCTACTTCAATGTCAAGTGAGTCAAAAAGGGTTACTTTTCCCTGCAATAACCGTGTTTGGACCGATTGCAGAAAGAAAATTGATAGCTTGACAATTCGCACCTATCAATTCGTATCCAGACATATTTGTTTTTACCTATATATTTTATGATTTAAAAAAGGGTGCGAATAGAGATATCAAAAAGTGCTATCAGCGAGTTAACGAAATGTTAAGCCGTGCCCGTCAAAACGAGTGGATGTAATTGGTCTATTCACATTTCTTTATTGTTAACAGTTCAGCTGCGTTACCGCTTAGTCAAAAGTGGTCAGCGAATTTCCAAAATTTATTGATTGATTTCCCTTGGCAGCTCTGGCTGAGCATTTGTTAAAACTCGTTTGCCAAAATTGTTTGATGCATTTCGTTGATGAATGGCAAACTTTAACGAGCGCACTGTCTTTCTAATGTTGTTAACTATTTTTTAGGTACCTTAATTTACACCCCAGCATGAATGTTAACATCTACGAGAGCTACACGACCAGTTTGGGATCGACATTAACGACATTGGTTAAACAACTTCCCGGTGGTTACGCTTACTCCTCATCCAATCCCACGTCCGTGGCACAACTTCGTTCATCCTACCAATCAAAGGTCACATTATCCATTCAGTTTACTCGAAGCGATCCCAGTTTCTCGTGGAGCGCCAAAGACTTCAGACTGGATTATAACGTACTCCATGGTGAGAGATAGCATGGCATGTGACATGGCCTTTATTCTGAATACGGCTGTAAAGAAGCTGGTCGTCACCGGAAGACAAGGGGTGAGGAGTTTGCTGATTGATTTCAGGTCAATCAGGTTATAGCTATATTTACTGCTCAGCCTTGACAGGCTGGGTGGGTAAGGACTACTACTGTGAAACCGGCGATAGGGTCAACTGCCCGAACTCCTATACCTCGACTAGTGGATTGGGGAACTATGCCATCTTGAAAGATCAGGGAACATCGGGCACTTACGGATCATCTTGTCGGACATCAGTTAGCTCCTACACTTCCCCCGAAATCGGTAGGTGTACGTAAATTACTTTAACATTAATAGGTTGGAAATTTGTTAGAGTCAAAAGATGTTGTATTTGCTTAAAACCGTTGTTAACCTCCTCGCTTAATTTGGGATTATGGCCTGACCGGCAGTCATCTTATTCGATATTGATTAACAGAAGTAACATTACTTTCTTTTAATACCACCCGGAGAGCGATTGGTCTTTTCTCTCTGCCCTTCCGCCTTACGCCTAACCCCATTATGCTCCTTTCGAGATTAAGGCTTGATATTAAATGGTCTTGGGTAAAGTTCTATTACCGTATTCGTTGTCTTATAAGGTCTAGTTGTGAAAGGAACTCAGTGTAGAAGGCGGCTCAGATAAGTCGAGTAACCGGAGACATCCCGATGCAGTGCCACTATGAGCTAGTTAGTCATCCGCTGGCCAATGGGCAAACTGTGGAACGACGAGCTATACATCAACTATACATCTGCCATACCCCATTCTCATGTTCAAATTCTAGTGCCAAAGACTGTTAGTGTAATCAAATAAAATTAAACTTCGTCTGCTGGTAGGGTTTGAATTTCTGCAAAGTAAAGGACTTTCTCTCTCTGTTTTCAGATGTCTGGACAATTGCTGGTCCAATCATTGGCGGCATCTTTGGCCTGACATTTTTTATCGTTCTCGTCAAGGCGATCTGTAGAAATCAGCGAGGACGACTCGTGCATCGTCACGCCCAAGGTGTGGCTTTGCAAACGTATCCCGCTACTTCAAGACCGACCACTGTCGCTGGCCCCTATGTTGTGGGAGCTCAGCCTAATTATCCCCTCCAACCTCAACCGTATCCGCAACTTTTTGTCGGTGCTCCGCCCACGTACGCTGAAGTACAGTCATCGACTGCTGCAGGACCAGACACAGGAACCATGCCGGACGCGTCCAAATATTAAACATTTGACGCTTTTTTTTCTGGCAAAACATAGAAATATTTATTTATGTTAGAACTTACATAAAAATATAACAAAACTACATGTCTACACTGTCTGAATAAATCTCCCCATGTAGTTAATTTAGATAATTATTGCAAATTCATTATTGATTATCGACGGCACACGCACGCTGTCATAAGGGTTACTATATGAGTAACACGCCATTAAAGCATGAAAGCCGCGCCGCTTTTGATCTGAAAATTATTTTGCCGCAATACTGCCGCGCCGCGTCGCCGTGTTACTCGCTTTTGGTGAGAACTTTATATTTTCGTCAATTACTATCTTGTTTATTTAGATGTGAAAATCGTTTATTTTTGCTTAATCAGAATTCTTTATCACTCACCGCTGTTACAGATCTATATTCTTGTGTTTCTACAGTAATTACCGGGTGCGGGAAAGCTTTTGCACTGGCTTTCGCAGGCCCTCGCCTGAATTGTGTGTGTGCTATTGATAAAATATTTTCTGCATTGGAAAGCCCACTTCGATGGCTATCCAAATCACTTTCAAAATCGAGATTCAGGTTGTTGAATCAGAAGTTGTTTCGGAAAACCCAATGGTCAACACTGTTATAGTGGTGTCCCATGGACCGTATTTGAGATCTCCCTCAACTTTGAAGCGAATCTAAAAAAGCAAAACGGCAAACTATAGATCTATATCAGTGTACTGTACAAGAAAAAAAACAGAAATATTCAATCAATAGTGCACCACTAAATTGAGGGAGACCCTTTTTAAAAAAATGCAAACATTTTCAGACTCAAAGTGGTGTACGGGTTCACGCTAATAACTTTCTCAATTATTATGCGATTGGGATAATTTTAATTACATTAAAGAGCCCAATTATTGCACCCCTTTTTTATAAAAAATAATGTTTGTTTCTGTATTTTGGGTCTCCAGTTTTGATCTAAAGTTAGAAATGCACGATTTAAAAACTTGGCTGAACTTGACCCTGCGACGTTTTCTTTTTTCTCAAAACCAAAGTTGCCGTTAAATTAATATTTTTATTTTGCGTAGGATAGTCCCATCAAATTACTACAACATAAGTGTTGTACTTACTTTGCTTACGTTTAGCTTCGAGAAATGTGAACCAGTTTTGATCTGGGTCAGCGAACTTGGGAAAGTCTGCCATTAACCGGGCCACGCTTAATTTCTAAGTGCTGCCACAAACCAAAGCATAGCACCTCTCCTGCCCCAACGTCGAACCGTGCAAATGTTTCACAGACCTATATATCTTCTTTCGAAATAAAGTATAATTTTTTTAATAATTCATATAGAGTTACATTCAGCAATTTTTGTTGTGTGCAAAAATGAGTCCCGCACGGGGTAGAAACAAATTAATTTGCCGCCTCGTGCCGCGTTGTTCCAAAATATCGGGCGGTGTTGCCGCTTGCCGCGTGAAATTTAGTTTGTGAATGCCGCCTGATGCTGCGCCGCGTAAAATATGAGGCTGTTTTTCTGCTGCCGCGTCTTAAAAATCACGCGGTGTCATGCTTTACACGTCATCCACCGAACGGGATATTCCCAACCCATGGTATGATTTAGAACGGTACGCTCAGTTTCGTATATTTCCCTTAATCTAATAATGGCCGGGCGACGATAGTTCATCTTTGTGGTGCGTATGTTCAGTCAGAAGGCATGACAAGTCATGATTAAGCGACCTTTACTCCCAGAACGACGATTGTTAAGCAAACTAAACAAACGACGACGTCAAACCAGAAAGCCATAAACGTAGATCGCGCCGAGACTATGTAAACTAGTTGAGCTTGTCTTGTTTTCACACAGTTCCTGCAGTTAAATTGAGCATTCATATTTTTCTCACAAATCAGCCCGGGTTAACCGGGTCCTTCGGCAGCAACCCTTCAGGAGTTTATAACTACGAAGATGCTGCTTAAATTCGCTACCATATTATGTTTGGTCGAAGTGACTACAGCATTGGTGTATCCAATGTGTGAGTATATCAACATACTTTTACATTACGTGTGGCTGTGTTGTTCCATAATACGCTCGTATGGGTCCTTCCAGATGCTTTCCACAACCTATGTGGGAAAACCAAAGACGTGAGCGCCCCTAAAGACACAGGATCAGCCGGGGTTCTTGTGCTTGATCGGAACATCCGTACTGCCTGTACCATCAATCTGAAAATCATCAGCTTAAGCAGCATTCAAGCCGACGCCATCTACCTGAATATTAAGTAAAAATATGTTTATATCAATCTCACTGGTACAATAGCTGAATAATGTCGGCTTGGAGGTGATGACGAAGCTTCACTCCCTCAACCGGAAGGGGGGCAGGCTTTTGCACGTCAAAAGCCTATAATACTTTGCTCTCTCCCCGTTCCACCGGGGAGGGACGAGGGCAAAGTCATTCTTGACACGCGAGGAGGGGCGGGACCCGGGCGGGGGTGGTAGGCCGAACGGTCGATCTGTCACTAATCTTTTGCGCTAAAAAATTGTTTAATTTTATTTATAAAATTTCGATGGCAGGGACATGAGACTGCCGGTGAATTATTCGGTTGAGATCTATGAAAACGTCTACCTCGACCGTTTTTCTCCGGTGATCGCCAACACAACATTAGTCAAGAGACTGGAAGGAGGGCCGATCAACGGGTCATCATTGTGGCCGTCGTCTGTCGCACAACTACGATCGAGTTTCGCTCAGAAAGTGGAATTGTCGATTCGCATCAACGGATACAACACCACCGGTCTCAATTTCATCTACGATCGCTTAGTAATTGATTTCAACATCCTCCGAGGTATGGTTTTAAAGTGCATACGAGATTAGAAAAACTGACCCGGCAATTAACAGGCAGATAAAGTGAGAGTGAAGTTGGATGGTTATCTACAGCTAGGGTAGTGATATTTTGCGGAGTATGCCCCATTTCTATTCACCCCGTCCCTGTTTCAGCTCTCTTTCGATTCACCAAACATTTCCAGTATAGTGTGAATCTGCCCACACAATGAAATACACTGTCGGGGATACTCGCTCACCCAAAATTAAATTGAATGTGGAATCCATTTCCGTCCGCCAAAGATTTGTCGGGACTTAGGGCGGGGGTAAGTGGCCAATTTTGAAAGTTCTACTAGAATATCAAGTTTGCCTTGCAAACATTACAGCTGTTACGGTCCCCTAATTTCAAATAAATTTTTGGCTGGCGTCAATTGATTCCCAATTGAATTTCGGACGAGTTAGTGACCAGCAAAGTTTATTTCAACTCTCGGTCAATGCCAGTCAGCTTACCCTGACTTAATTCTTCCTTCAAACTCGATTTGCTCATCGAGCATTTCGACTTTTTAGATACGGTTTTCTGCTTTGATCCTCTAACAGAACCGTAAAATATAAGTAAAAAAACTTTTCAAAAAAACTTTTGGAAGTGGTAAGAACTCATTAAGCCAAACTTCGTATAAACTTAAATGGGCATCTATACTAACTTGCGGTTTGTGCTGAAAAAAAATTCCGGGTTTCGAAATTAAAATGGGTTCTAGCCCACAACCATACCACTAAAATTCAGCTGAAAATGAAGTAAAGAAGCAATCGCGAGCGGAATGAAAAACTTGAACTCTCTAGGAAGATGTTTGGATTCCCTATTGGCAAAATGTCAAGTATAGGTTGCTGTATGGAAGCGTAACAGCGCCGCCTGGCGGTACGACATTAACTGGGCAGGGAAAGTGCCAAATGTACCCTAGTCATGTCAACCATTCAAGTTAGGTACTTTCCCTATTTCAACCAACTTTGGCTGACTCGGCACTACCCGTATACCCAGACCACCTGGCTACCAGAGAGTTAATACATAATCCGAGTCCAACTACTGGGATTAAAATCCAAGCGACTGGAAATAGGTCACAAAAGTGGTGGCTAGATATACGGCAATGCTTCTTATACTGTGTTCCATAGACCTAACGGGGTGGGGTAGGCACTACAGCATTACTTTCGCGAAATTAATTTCAGAGGCTGCAGGGGGACGACCACTTTGAATTTTCGTTAAACTCTGTGTTCGGGGGGGGGGTTCACACCAGCAGAACAAGAAAATTATGGTTGCCTCCAAATTTATTTTCATGTTTTCCATTTATTAATTCAAAACAGGGTTGCCCCCATAAAAAACGGCTAAGGCAACAAGTCCCCCTCCCTTTCTCCCCTCTTGTCCCCTTCTAATTTCGGTTTTTTCAATGTTGACTATTGTTCCCTAACTTGATAAACTGAAGATTAATTGTTTTTAAATCCTTCAAGTTTCCTTCTCACAAAAAAATTAACCCTAAATATTAAATCCTGCCTGCGCGAGTGCTAAGCGAAAAAACAAAACGCCCCCTTTTTTGTTGACCCCTTCAGTTTTGGTCTTAGCATTTGTTTGACCGATATGCAAACGCTGGTTTTTTACACCTAAAGGTTGATGAACATATATGCTTTTCAAAATTATCAAGTTTGTCATAATCACTCATAGGGACATTCGCCAACAGGCGTAAAACCAATTATAGCCAAAAGGGGGAAGGGAAAGGAAACTTTTAAACAAAGCCGTTTTCTAGCACATGTACTGGCACTGTTCGTACACGTATACCAATGTTATGTTGATTCCAGAAAGCTCGTCGACGTACTACAGTCACTACTGCGACGCTTTGGAGGGCTACACTTTCGACCAATATCTTTGCGATGAAGACGACCGCGTGAACTGCCCAAGCGCATACAACAACAGCCAAACGTTAAACCCCGCACTTTCGGCGGAACACTTCCAATCATGGTATTGCGATGCCTTCATTTTAATGACAACAAGTCGGCCAGCAACCCGACGTACTACCACAGATTCCTATCTCTCATGGTGGTCTTATCCAACGCAACCGTCTTACTACAACCCAGGATCAAACTACAATGGCGGCTATTCTGGGTCTTCGTCATATTCTGATCGTCCTAGTAAATCTGAACAAATTTCTTATCTAAACAAGTACAAGAAGTGACTGATTATGTCTGTATTTTATTAGATGGTGTCGCGGTCGCTGGAGCAATCATTGGAAGCATTGGTGGGCTAGTCTTCTTCGGAGCTTTAGTTCAAATAGCTTATCGAAGACAACGGATGCTACAAGCTCATCAGGCCCGCCGTGTGGGGGTTCCTAGAAGCCACGCCCATCCGACTTATACCGCCCCTGTTGTGGTGTCCAGTGGGCCCTATCAAAGTCATCCCAGCTATGCTCCACCACCGCCACAACCGTTCCAAACGCCGCTGTATATGGATGCCCCACCTAGCTACAGCGAAGTGCAGGCCACGCCTACTCCTGTTAGCTCGGGATCCTTTGCAGCTGGTTCTAACTTACTACCTGAGCCGCCCAAATTTTAATTTCTTTTTGGACTGACAATGTTATCTCAGATTTTGTTATATGTTGTTTCCACAAAATTTGAACGGATGTTTGTAGATTTTCGTGCGTAACCGGCGAAGTCTTCGGCGTAAGGTGTTTTGTCTCTCAAGCCCAACATCGGGATTTTCTCAATCATGCCGCACATCAGCTCGCATGCACTTCAGCCAGAAATCTGAGGTCTACATGGGGCCAACAAAATTATTGGACAAAATGTTCACGCAAACGAAACAAAAGCCTAAGAAACTGATAAACCTAAATATTGTCAATTCGAATGTCTGACGGCCCTTGGACTCATTAGTGCAAAAGGTTCTCAACAAAGAATCGATGTAACAAGCGGCACCTATTCCGTTGGGATGAGTTGGTTGGTACTTTAGAAGCCTGAAGTAAACACTGCAAAATGACCACTCCAGGACTCGGTCAATTCTGTTACTGGTGCAGTTATCTCGAGGGAAGCAGGTCATCAGCGCGAATTGAAATTGTCGACAGTGTGATCATAAATTCTCCTTCTCTGACGAAAGTTTCGATAAAGGCATGAGCAGGTAATCCGATCCATTGTCTGGCTATCTGTTGTCTGTTTCTTATTACTGGACAGGTATGTACAAGCTACCTTAATAGAGAGAGCGTGGCCGTCAATAAAACGTACAAAAAAAGTCTGTCAAAAAGGATATAAAAAAGGTATCAGCGAGCAAGTGAAATGTTGAGTCATGCACGTCAAAACCAAAGCCTGTGATTGGTCTATCTGCATATTCTATTGTTGACAGCTCGACTGCCTTACAGCTAAGCCAAATGCGATCAGCGAATTTCGAAAATTCGCTGATCGGTTTTTCTTTGACAGCTCCGGCTGATCGCTTATTTAAACTCGTTCATCAAAATCTTTTTAACACATTTTGTGAAATGACGGCAAGCATTGACGACCGCACTCCCGCTAATAATATCAGAAAGATACACCTTGCCGCGTAAAAGAATCCGAAGGAAATTCAGGCCAGAAAAGATGGAGATTAACTGGCAGTCCCGGGAATAAGGAGAGTTCGCATAGAGGATAACTCTCACTAGGCCGGGAGATTCCCAGAACAATTCCAGAGACCAGAGAGATGCGGTGGCGTCGACGGTGCGAAGATGGCGAAGGTCCTAGCGACATTCGGAAAATACGACAAAAAGCGTGCACAACTCGATCAGCCAAAAGAAACGATGGGGAAAACACAGTAAAGCTACAACTGACTGCAAACTTTACTATACAAGTGACGACTGACGACTGCCCACAAACTGCACACACTAGACAAGAATAGTTGCAGTAAAAAAGCATGAAATTTTTTACAAATTAAGACTTCTTCTCTCCCTTCCTCGATTGGTCGGACGTACGTATGAGTACCGCGTCCTCTCCGGGGTTGGTCGCTGCGGCGGTCATGCCGGAAGTGAGCATCATCCACTGTATAGTGTTACGTCTACGCGTAATTGTGGTTGTATGTGTAGCGGTTGATGAATAGCACTCATCGGATGCGGACAGAGACTCCAGAAGAGATGGGAAAACTAAGAATTTACATACTGATACGGACAAACATTATTTCTACACTACTACTACTACTACTACTACTACTACTATATAAAACTATTTCTACCGTCTTAAACTTAGCAGCAACGACCTTATATAGTTGCACAACACGAGAAACCAAAGTATAGATGTAGTACATGCAAATAGGAATAGAACCAGACTGACCAGTGGCGTTGAGCCACAAAGAACCAATAGGAATAAGAGAACATTCATACACATGAGTACAAAATAGCTAACTAGACTAAAATAGGGCGTATCTTGATTATAGTAGTCGTACTGTACCCCGCGCGGGGTTCATTTTGGCACAAAATTAAAAGTTGGCAAACGCGCGCGCGCTGGCCGATTTGAGTGATTAAGCACTCAATCGAAAGAAAAAAGCCCCCTCTCTCACTCACACAAAAAGAAAATGTCATTTGTTTACATTTAAAAGAATGGGAANATGATTTGTGAGGAGATCCGAAATCTCATTGTGTCCTGGTTATCCCGAGGATTTTCGGTGCCTCAGATTGTAGTTGTGTTTTAGGAGAACGTTTCAAAACGTAGTAT
>LRSR01005462.1:0-16447 GCA_001579985.1 Hypsibius dujardini | reverse complement strand
TCCATGCATGCATGACGGACATTTTACGCAGATTGGAGAGAAAACATTTGAATACGACAGCCAGCAACAGGACTGGAGAGAGGCGCGAGAAACGATTCAAGTTTCCCATGATCATCTAGTGGCCGCGTTCGACAACACGGAAGATCGAACGGCGGAAGGGATAGACAACTTCCATGAGAAAAGCGATAACAGTTTCCTAGATTTGTTTGGAGAATTGTCGGCCGTCATGCAGACGTCGGGTCAATCTTCCTTGACTGAGGCTCTACGGGGAAGCAATAAGGACGTGGCTCAAAAGAACAACGTACCGGACGTTATCGGGGGAATAGAAGAAGTATTCACTGGATGGAGAACATTTTTCATTTCAATCTTATTTTTTGTGGGTTGCGCGTTGTGCATTCTCATTACATGTAAAATCTGTGGACCAAAACGGATACTGGCGGCCATCTGTCCGAAGCGTCGCAAACCAAACAAAAAAGAGCCTGACACAAGAGCCATCTACAGAGTTCGAAACGGGGTACCACGGGTTCGGCTGCCAGCGATGGAGAACGGCGAACGGAGCCAGACAAAACCGGAAGAGGTGCCCCTTACAGAGGTGGAGGTCAGCGATATAGCGACAGAGCGCCCATACGGCCTGAACATCATTCCCTGAATTCTGGCGGAACTAAGAGAAGATTCCATCATTTTTGCGCTAACAACACTAACTCTCTTGGTTCCAGTTGGATCAGCGGAAACAGCGCAAAGTCAAGTATATGCACACTCTGTTCAAAGTCAATATAATCAGGCAACTCAGTCATGCACCTGTACCTATATTTACGCACCGCCTCCATGCGTGCTGAGGGGAAACATCACAGGGAAGCCAATCACGGGGAAACCCGACCAGATTGGAAGGATGAAGACACCACAACGCCACTGGTGAATTCTAACGAATCAACGCCTCACAGCAACAGAACGGATCCTTGGAACGCAGTAGTGGATCAATTGGTTGACAGCTTGAAAAAATTGAGACGGAAGCAGACAAAAGCCATCGCGAAAGAATGGCGGACGGGTTCTACACTGCAGCGCGACCTTGATACAAACCCGGAGGAGGAGATACTGCCCTTCAGGGAGCTAATAAGCGGATGGTTCGACCGACTCAAGAGCAAAAGACCGTCAAACCAGCGGATAAACCGGTTAAAATTGCTACATAACAAAACGGTGGTGACAAGCCAGCAATTACGGAGAATACCACGCCCCCTGGAAGTCCTAAAGCACTTCGAGACATTGGGACAGCTATACATATTTGCGTTGTTCGAGCAGATGTGCTCATTCGAATTTCACCGCGCACCAGCTGAAGTTCTTCCTCTTTGCATGGAATATTACTTTTCTTCCTGGCCTTTTCAAATTATTCCTGATTTCCACTGCAACTACTCCCCTTCTCCCGAAAGTTAGCCCTGACCTGAATAGACTGTCGAGCAACGCTGCATGTTTTGAAGAAAGATGAAAGCACCAAAATCACCGTTTCACTGGACTTCGAAGAAGTTCTGGACGCGATACGCGCGCAACGCATGTGGGAACTCAAACTCACGTCGCGAAGGGAACTCAACATTAACAGCAGCGGTCACGGTGTTTTTGTTCGCTACTTCGATACAAGGGATTTGCGCCAGGATGGAAAATGGGCGATTTATCCCTCGCAACGAGGATCTAGCAGTAACAGTCAGCAGGAGTCGGGTGGTGGAGTTTCGGACTCTCGGAGGGATTACACAAACTCGGACAACGCCAGAATCGGACATACTCAACGTCCGACGGGTAACGAAACAACCTCAAACACAACCATCAACTCAAACACACATGGGAACAATTCTTGAGAGGTCTACGCTCGCGAATAATCAGGAAAGCTTGACAAAGCGTCTAGTGATATCAGGACCTGAACCGACTTCACAAAGGTCAGGCGACGCACTGTGGACCTTCTCAAACTCGGAGCGGTTTCGCTCAATGATGAAGGACACACGAAACAAACCAGCATTGGAACGCGCTTTACAAAACTACCGACCATTCAATACTGGAAACACACGACCGAACAGACCGGAACGTTTTGAAATACAACAGGAGACAACCACGACGACTGTAATTCCCCCCGGAATTATGGATACGCAGAGGATGCCATACTCTTTTGAGGAAATGCATCTCTTACGACGCCCATCACCGAACGCAATTTTTGACGGTGTATTTATCGTTGCGCGAAACCTAATCAAGAAGACGTACCAGAACTATTGCTCAACGCCAGCTTTAGTCAACGGTCCTATCCTGATGCTTAAGTGCATCGAATATAATCTGATGGCTGACCCCAGCAGTATCGCAAAGCTAGACGAATTTGGCCTCTCCCTGGATGTACACCAGCGTTTTCACTCACCGGAATTCCCACAACCGTCAGTGACCGACGTCGAGATGGACATAGCCTTCAGAAGACGGCATGCACAAACGGTGGCTGAACGGAACACGATGACGGCGTCACCGGAGGACCTTGCGGAATACGACATCGAGGAGGAGACTAGTGCGGCTCCGGAAATCGCAGAAAGCGTCCGCTAGCATGAATTTACTATTAGTGACAATATCAGTTAACCGTATCTACTCGATGATTATTTAACAAAATAGCCGCATCTTACCCGACGCTATACGTCGGCGAGGAAGGAGAGGCCGACACCCAGAGCCTTGAAGAACTAATCGACTAATCCAGAAAGGACCATAGAGGTTGCCGATCATCACCCTGCGAAGGAGCTGTATCCATCAGCAGTTGGAGGACAGTCACTTGCACAGAGACTAGAGGATGTTCAATCGCACGTAGTTAATGACGCCCATCCACCGCACCTCTGTCGAACCGGAGTGACTCGGGTTATAGGTTTCTCATGGACGCGTTCACTACAGGGATCTAGCAACATAGTCTACAGCACACGGATGAGCGAGCAACATATGGACATCGACGTCAGTCCTGACGGCGAAAGAAACTGCAGAACGGAAAGGAAATCACATGTTCGACACAAGCGCTTTTATATGGCACGAGCCCGGAAGTACGCGGTGATGAGCTCACGCCGACAGCGTTTGAATGAACTCAAATGGACACAACATCGGAGTTGGTGCGTTTCGTCAATTTCAAGTGGAACATATATGTGAAGTCCGAACAGAGAACCGCAGACGGAAATGGGGTCACCAACTGAAAGTTCACGTCTACCACGGTCGCATATAGAAGGCGACACATCACAGACAGAGAGTCGCATACGAGACGGAAATGAGGTCACCAACTGAAGGTTCACGTCTGCCACGGTCGCATATAGAAGGCGGCACACTACGGACAGAGAGGCGCATACGAGACAGAAATGAGGTCACCGAATGAAGCTTCGCTTCTGTCACGGTCGTATATAAAAGGCGGCACACTGGTGTTGGACCGTCAGTATCACCATCAGTTGTCTATATTACAATTGTTACCACGCTACTCACAATCTAAGATTTTTTTTCGCTTACACCACGCGCCGTTAAAAATGAGCGGCACTAGAAAACATACGGCGGCAGCGAGGAATCTCGCATCACCAGTTCCGGTGGGGGACAACATTACCATGATCCAGACCGGTCTGAGCCCGGCGGGGTTGCCTTCACAGCAGCAAGGGGTAAGCGATCGGAATTTCAGTTTAAATGATCCTACGGGGGATCGACACGACAACGTCATGGCGGCGGAGATTATCAACCCGCGACCGTTAGTAGCACCGGAAGGGAACAACGCCGCGGTGAATCCTTCATGGAACTCCACGATTCTGTTCCCGGGAACGTTAATCTCGGAGGGAAAAGAGGCGAGATTCCGACGCAAAGTTAGCGTCTTTTACCGCCCGATTCACTATGAGCGACGACGCATTTGACGTATTATGCCAGGCAACGCGAGCCGCGTTTAGTAGTTTGGTGGGCCCGGTGGACAGCGCGACCTTTCAGATGATTGTCGGGCCGCGTGCAGGTGCACCGACAACCACACAAACCGACGTTCAGGAACCGCTAAATTTTACCGTTGGGGGGCCTTATTGGGTTCCGACGCGCCGCCCCCGCAAAAACCCGGCGCCTCGGAAAAAGTTGTAGCAAACTACCACGCGCGGTCGGTGTTTTTCCGGTGGAGGGCAGTTGTTGGACACGCCCAACAAGTCCCCATATTCAATCATGATAGTTCTTTAACTCACGAGTATCATACTAGTTTGTAACTCTGTCCACTCTATTAACCCTATTCTGATGTATGTGTCATTTACCTTCATTTCTATAGTTAAAACTTTACTATATAATAATGTGTTTTATTATTTCTACAGTCAGTTCTACTTCTTCTTTCCTTTCTTCCAGTTTATTTCTCTAACGGTCATTACTATCAGTCTAATAAACTTGTTAACTATCCAACTGACGGTTGGAGACCTAACAATGGTTTCTCGGTTGCTTGAACACTTCCACTGGTATACATGATTATCCTTTACGGGCAGATATTCTCAGGTGAATTATAATTCAACACTCACTGAAAAACGACGCTTATTCACGCTTGCGATTGTCAATTTGACAATGACGTGTAGACGTGAACAATCCCTCAACCTTCTAATATGATTTCTCCAATCGGTCAAGAAGATCCTTCTTTCCGGCTTTTGTCATACTCGAACTTCAGACATTGCTGAGAAGCTTCGTTCAGCACGGGAGGTATTGGTCGAAATTTTGAGGCGCTATACAGAGGTTCTATACTGACTCATGTTCACACCTGTACGGGGCGCCTTATCTGATCTCCCAATCTCATAAACCCAACACATGCTCCATTCAATTTCACATGTGCGATATATTTCTTGTCTCATTTGGATGCAAAGATGGGTCGTAAACTAGATTTGGGTGTGAGGGAGTCTATTTGACATTAGTCAGTTTGAAATATTCATCCAAACAAATTGTGGAATCAATGAAGGTCAGGAATATCGTTGGAATATCCGGAAAGTTGGATCAAATTCCGGAAGGAATCTCACCCCAAAGGCGTCATGTTTGTGGCCGAAGTTTGCTCCCCTGGAAAAACCGCAACCCGCTTCGTTAAACCCGGAGCGAAAATTAACAGTACGTACCGGGTACAGGATACATTTTGGCACAAACTTTGCCTTCTTTTTTTATTCACAAAATTTTGTCGAAACATTACCTAAAAATAACAAAATAGAAAAAGAAGTCTTCAGTTGCTGCGAAATTACCTCCCATTTGTCTTTCAATATTTTGGCCAGTCGGTAGAAGCTGGCAATGAGTCCGAGATTGTTGACACGCTTCTTCAGTAGGCTCCGCGCACAATAATAGAAGGGATTGAGATCTGGGCTGTTGGGCGGGATATCAGCATTCCGGATGAAGCAGGGCATTTCTTCCTCCAAAAAGGCCTGCACAGTTTGTGCCGCGTCGCACGGTGCTTTATCCTGATAAGAATTTGCCGTAACATTCTTCGTTTTGATAATTAAAATACTTATTAACACAAATGTAGCACTCGTCCAAGAAGAGCTTGTTGGGAAAGTCCGACCTCCGGATGGTCTTGCGGAGATTCATGGCGCATGTCCGTCGCACTTCCTTTGGGCCTCGGGCATGAGATTGCGCTTGATTTTCTTAAAACATATTATGTTCCGATCTTGCAGATGAGACTATACAGTGCTTTCGCCCAGTTGGAGAACGTTGGCCATGGAACGGAAGGAGTGATGGACTTTTCTGATGATCAGCGTTCGCACCATGCGTTGCACTATTACCGGGGTCACTTTCCGCATGGGCTGTTTTTTCCGCCTTTTCGCTTTCCGATGGGCCTTTTTTGGCATTTTCTATGCAGAACAATAAATACTACGTTTCAAGATCTTGTTCTGTATCAAATCTACAATTTAATGCGTCGAAAACCCTTGAAACAGCCAGGACACAATAAAATTTCGGATCTCTTCACTAATCATCTTCCCGCTCTTTCAAATGTAAACAAATGAAACTTTTTTTTGGTGTGAGCGAGAGAAGGGGCTTTTGTTTCTCAACCGAGTGGATCGGCCAGCACGCGCGCTTTGACCTACTTTTATTTTTGTGCTAAAATGAGCGCCATACGGTACTACATCCAACATGTTTTGAAGCTGCTTTTCAAGAACGATATTCGGGAGCTATATCTGGGAGAGGTTATCAACAAAGTCGTTTTTCCACCGTAACAGTGCTCCAGCGCACTCTTCCGGAATCACCCAAGAATGGTTTCGAAATTCCGGAATCAGGTTCGTTCCAAAAGAGCACTAGATGGGCAAGAGCTCTGACCGGGCCCCCATGAATTTTTGTGTGAACGGTCTGTTTAAATGGAAATTGTTTGATCGTGTTGCCACTAAAGTGGTAGACTTGAAACGGATTATGCGAAAGACGTGGTCGAATGTGGACTAAAGTAAAACTAATAACGCTTTGCTATCTTGGCTGAAACGTGTTAAACTCATGATAGAGAGGCAGGGGCTTCAAATCGAACATGTTTTGAAAAATTCAAAGTGAAACTGTGCACGCGGGAATTAAATAAAAACTGAGTACCATCAAGTAGTTAACCCTCTGCAGTGAAGTGGCGTGACGCTTATGCCTGCATATCCTGGATGTTTGCGAATTATTGCTCCGTCATAGAATCCATTTGTTGTCTCACTGGGATTATCACGGCGCATGAGAGTGCATCAAATCTGCACATTTGATGGAACGGTTATTAAAAGTGAGTGCTAAATATTATACCTGGTCTTCAAAATGTCATTAGGGGCTCATTATAGGTGACTGCGATACTGCTTCTGATGCTTGCACCTGCTTTCTGATGGCGCGACCTTCGAAGCATTCGTTAAGGGTACTTGCTATTGTTGCGTAATCGTTCAGGTTGTGCACGAGGAATGGAAAATGGTCATCGTTATATCTGTCGCAAATAGCAGATGGGGTGACTTCCTTTACAATGCAGAGCTGTTTCGGCGTTTGAACCGAGGAAGGTGATGGGCGTTTCAGAGGTTAAAGTTTTTCGTGTGCTTCTGCGATATAATGGAGATAATTAGTGCTACTTCAACGATCCAATACTCAAATTGGAATGAGAAAATAAATAGTTCCATAATTATAGCTCTCGCATCTTACCGTGGCCCCGTCACAATCAAGGCGAAAACGTGTCGGAAAATTTTCAGTATTTCTTTATAATGAAGGTTCAGTGTAGTTGTGTGACATAGGAAAGGAATGCAGATTATGGTATGAATTGACCACATTGCGCATGCACAATATTTTGCCTGACGCTTGAAAATAAAAATACACCCAAAACGGTATCTGCCTTGGAAGTTAGGGCGAATACAAAGGGACTCTCCTGTCTAGGCTATGTCAGATATCCACAAACGTGCAAACACACACACACGGAAATCGCGATTCTTTTGTGCTTGCCTTTCTTCGCACAAGGGATTCGATTAGACAAAGCGCAGACATTAGTGTCAACCTCTTACTGGGTTTCATAAGGAGGTAAGCGAAGTTTCGATCTTCATGCGTCGGGCGAAAAGTTGCGCATACGCAATTTTGTTAAAGATTATTTTGGTACATGTCACAGATCAAGAGCAAGTAAATGAAAGCTTCCTGCATGCCATCAAGCTCAAGTTTTGCTCGGATGACCTCCAGAGCATCCGTTTTGATATTGTCTTCAGATATTTCCAGCGGTTCTAAACCCGTCAAAGGTTCCCCGACCCAGGCATAGGACGATGTGCGAGGGTCGATATTCCCAACCTTGCTTCCGTCGCTAGAAAAACAGTGCTGGCGAGAAGCAATAAGTGCGTCCGTCTTCCTGAAAGTTGCGATGAATAATAGGGAACTTGTCAGTTAAAATGCCTTCTTTCTTGCAGCACCTATATATTTGTAAATTAACTGTGGTATAGAATTATGACTAAATACAAATATCAAATATGTTTAAGAATGAAAAACCGACCAGAAGGGCAGACAAGTAAACAGACAGAGGTAACCAGCGCAGACTGACAGATCAATACATAGTCGGACATTCACATAGAGAGAATGAGATAGTAAGTCGTGTGACAATTAGACATTGACGATTATAACATACACATATGACTTGAAAAATAAATTGCTACTCCTTACCCGACTTTAACCACACCGGTTGTATTCCGAGTTCCTCCAGGTTATGTATCAAACAAGCATCTTCTTGTCTATGGTTGATATAATGATCGCCGGCATCTTATCAGTTTTTGCTATATCCGTTTGAAACTTTGTGAGGCTGTTTGAAGGCAGCACATGTGAGGAAGCAGGAGCTAATTGCATTGAATAATATTAATATATTTCCATATATTAATTATCTTTTCATGCTTTAGTTTCTTCAAAAGACCGACCATTTTTAACGCAAGGGTTGCCACCCAAAGTCCAATACCCGTGTTTCTTGATGAATGGAGGCCAATGGTTTTTTCCCGAAAGCGTTCAAAAAACAAACCGCTGTTGTGTAGAGTGAATCCCTTCTGAACCTACGTTTGCTTTATATACTAGCGCTCATTCTATCGAAGCATACGATGTTAATGGCAAAGCCTATGAAATTAAGGCCCTGCGAGAAGAACTTTCCCATTTCTGAACGTATCGGTAATTCATGCAATTTTTTTCGTTCATGTCACGAGGCTCGTGGGAATGATGGTCAAAACATGTTTTGAGTGTCTCATATTTTTCACTGTCACTCATCAACAGCAATTTTAAAGATGTTTGCAAAGATAAAATAAAAACTCGCAGGCAGTTTCAGTTTTACTGATGGTAACATGGCTGATTTTCAAGACCGTCAATCTGGTTGTCGAATGTCCGAACTTTGTGAAAAATATACCTTCGAGGTTCTTGTCAGGATGCAGAAACTATTATAATAGCCGGCCGCTGTTGTTGTAGCCGTAAGCAATTCGGATGAATCTGTCATAACTGACAAAACTATAAAACCATTGATTCATAAGAACTCTCGCTGAAATTCGGAATTCCAAAATCTACTTTGGAGCAGCTTCTGTTGGATGTGGCCACTAAAGCTCCAGAGCTGCTGATTAGGCCGGTCGAGTCCCCAAGAGTCCCCAAGGTTTCATGTGCCCACCAACCACCATTTGTTTAATGGGCTGCAGTTCTCGTAGCTAAGTTAATTCCCGCTTCTTGATTGCTCACAGAGAAGCAGCGCATGTAAGTCGTAATAGACAACAGCCCCGTTTATTAGTATTACCACAAACCACAAAATTTTACTGACTAGGTCACAGTGTACGACTTGAACAAAGCTTCTGCAACTGGATTGGAGTATACTTTAAGATGCAGTAATTGTAAATCCCGATACATGTACTCAATGTACTACAGCCACGTCAAAAAACGGTACTACCTTTACGCCGAACAGCGCGAGCTTCATTACGTTAATCAGAAAGTCTACTGGACTCAATGCACTGCCGATTTACTTGTAAACACCTTGTACTGCATGCGGTGCTTAATGAATCTCTCTTACAATTACAACAGTTGACTAATTGCAGGTTACACTTGCAGTGCACATTCCGGGCATTTGCTAAGGTTTTAAAGACTACATTTTTGTGAACGAAAAGTAAGAGCAACGGCCATTGGCATTTTCTGGTACAATAAATCATGTTATTTAAAGGTTTTGAGAAACGGCTGGTGAGCGAAGCATTTTACTCACATGAAATTAAAGCCGAACTGCGCGAGAGAATGTGCAGCCGATGGAGAAACTTGGTACGGTTCATAGTTCCGCACATAGGCTCTTAGCGTGTAGGACTTATAAGCCTACTGAATGAAAGATGGTAGGCGTAAGCAGCGAAACGTAGCAAGTTTTGTCTCTAGTTGTATTCTTAATCCTCCGTACATTAAGTGTCGATGCCAAATAATGGGTATCTGGGTTGTTTATGACTAGTGTTTATATTTATGTATGCTTACAGACGCTGATAAGTGACATGTCATGTCTCGTAGTTTAGGTTTCATGAGTGCAATAAAAAACCGGCATTATGATAAGCTAAATAAGGTCTTGCATCCTGATAATTTGCAATGTGATAGTCGAGAAAATTATTAGTCCAGACCATGGAGGTTGCGCCTTTACGAATTATCATTCAACGATATGTAGACTATTAACTGCCACGCCCACTGTATAATCCGCATCGAACATGTATACCTTGTAACCTATCACTACCGGGCATAAACACCATTCTTTCAAATCGGCAGTTTGCACAATAACAGTTGTCACTGGTTGAGATTGCCACTGGGTGAGACTGTCTTTTGGTAAATCGTACCATCTGTCACGAGAAAAATTGTCCATCGCCTGTAACAACCATGTGTCGAAATGAAAAACTAATGAAAAATCCTTCAAGGAGCTCCATTGAGCTACACAAAGATCCATGCAGCTCCATGCAGCTCTACGTAACTCCGCTTAGTACCACGCAGCTCCATGTTGCTCCACGTGGCTCCCCGTAGCTCCAATTATTGCCACGTAGCTCCATGTATCTTTGTGTTGGTCCACATGGCTCCACGTAGCTCCATTTAACTCCATGTATCTCCACGTAGCTCCGTTTGCCTCGCGAGCGTAAAAATACCTCAGTAATATATTTTGGTGTACAAAGCCTGACATACCTGGCTAGAAATTTTTGTAGACCTGTGCCAGAAGTCAGAAAATTTCCTGTAGTGACTTTTCTACTGATTGGTCTTACAACATTGACAACGGTGTCGTATCGGACTATTACACCTGCAGAACGGCCCTGTGCAATGCCGCCTTAGCGGAGTCGGCTTTGGTTTCTTTCCCAGTTCCTTTCCGTTGCCGCATTAAGTGGCGCATATAGCATAAGCTTATGCGTTGATGAATGCTTCGCTCTTCTTTTGAGGAGTTCATCCAGGCGGACATTTTTTGAAACATTCAACTAAATATCGAAAACGGAATGTCGCGTTGCATTGAGCGAACACCGGTGTGACCATTTACTTGCGCGAATCGTTTTCTGGGAACAATCCCACAAAAACAGTTTATTGGAGACTACTCGTCGGGAAAGCCGGGTTTTTTGATAACTAAAACTTTACTTTGACAAGCCGCATAATATTAGTCGCTACGACAGAATCACCGGCGGAGAACGGTCGGACACTCTGTAGGTCGAGAAACAAAATGCAACATAATAGTTGTACGAGAACCCCGTCGACCATCATACAACCAGACCAACAATCAGACCATGAGATGAGAGGGAATCGGTTTACCGCCAGTCAGCAAGGAATCCACCGGACAGACAGTGTAATGTTCAATCCGCTTGCAGAAGCTAGCTTTTATATAGCAAGCGGATTCTTTTCGCTGTCTTGGCCGACCTTGAGTATTAAACTCGTCTTTACTCCGGTTCCTTTATTCATTCAGTCATCCCGTCAAGCAGTCATCCTGTCATCCAGATCATCCAGTCAACTGCCAGGCTTAGGAACGCGCTTCCCAACGGTCTTCATGATTTGAGCAGGTCTGCCCTATCCATTGCCAAGCTAACATTTGTCAGCAGATCTCCCCTTCTAGATTGTGCCACCTTAACCGCGCACCCAGCCAGCCATCACAGAATTATAACTTTCACAACAAATTCAGAGAAGCCAAGATTGTAAGACGAGGAAAAGTAAACTGAAGCAGAATTAGAAATCGATGCGGGAAGTGCTACGTAGGTGACGGAGAGGACTGTTTGTGTCTGCCTTTAGCTTAGGGCAACCCGGGTAGTAGTTGGGAAAAGGGTCACTTATTAAGAAACACAATCATAGACGCGTTTTGGGGGCAATTAAGGGAGGCGCATGCGATTTTGTTTTTGAACCCCTCTTGCTTGCAGAATTTTGTTCTCAAAAAATTGAAATGAGTAAACGGGAACTACTACCTTACGTTTTTGATTTTTAAAAAATTAAGCAAGGGAGTAGCATTACCGTATTTTTTTGATTTCGGCTGAGGAAGGTGCAAATGCAGGCTTGCACTCCCCTTATACGCGGCACAGAACACAACTCCAAAGAATGAGCAGACGGACACTGCCGTTTATAGGCCAGGTCAGAGGGGGGGGGAGGTGGACGGCTCCACTAAGTACAGTGTATACGGTGGCGGGGCAGGCGATGGCCCAGGCACGTTATTAAAGTCGAACTTAGAGCCGCGAGCTTCAAGACTCCTCCTTATCGGACAGTCATGACTATAATGTCAACAAGCGCATTCTTAAACTTACACAAAAACATCATTTGGACAAGAAGCGAACTACAGAACGAGAATTACAGTACAGTGCATAACAGCAATATCAGCAATAGTAGCTGCAGCTAGTGAGAATCAACCTTGAACTGACCAGCAAAATATCAAATACGAACGTCACACTTGGCTCACAACTCACTGAGATATGGTTGCAGGAGTCGTCTAGTGACTTACTTGGGGACTCTAGCGCAAAACATTCTGCCCAGATTCGTCTAGAAACGCTTTTTGGCTAGAATGCCAATATAAATGGGACAGAAAAATCTAGGTGGCCTCCAAAATCACTTTTTCGCGCAACCCTAAGCATTATGGGCTAGTTCTTGACTAGGTCTGGCCAAAAACTCACTCGCACAAACAGGAAAGCCATCTTCAGGCTTACGAAGAGGGTGGGGGTACTGCCATTCTAATTTCTAGCCAGTTCTTGGCTACTTCTAACCTGAACATTTCGTTTACACAATATGCATGTATGGACCAACCGTCAAGCTCATAGTAGAGAGAAGGCCGGAACTGGGTTACTCATTCTTAACGCACGTGGAAAACCCGCAGGAACGTGTGCAACATATTCCCTCGGCCAAGCCAACACCCGCACTTGTGTGTTCAGTTTCAATTTTCTTCCCGTTTATCAAATCCATTTTTGGCAAATTATGTACGCTGACTCAAATGCTGTATCATTCATTTGGCCCGTTATGCAAGGTGCGATTACATGGGAATGTGGATCTGCTATTATCTTGTGTTCGGATTCAGCACCGTTAAAAGTAAGTAAACAAGCGTCTATATTCCAATTTGCTTTGTTGAATGTCGGTACTGTTAAACCTCTCTGGAGGCGAGTAAAAACCAAAGATCAAATAAGCAATTAATTCACATTTTTGTTACTTGCAGACTCAATTCCCAATTCTAGATTGAATCTGCATCAGATATTCGGGTGCACTTGCTTTGTTTTTGATGTTAATTCTACACAGGTAAACAGACAAGCATTTTTTCCCTTTCCAATTTGCGAAGTTATGGAATATTATCAGCAAACAAGCATAACTTGCAATATGCACCAATTCTGCTTTTCTTTCAGGTCTTGACGCTCCATTTTCTCGACGGAAATCGGCTGTGCTTTGAAAAATATTTCTTTTCATTTGTCTTGCGTGCCTCGTGTGCATTATGGCTTGTGTTTCTTCTCACTTTGCATTGCGGCATGCATACGGGTATTCTTGTTTTGTGTCGACTGCCCAAAAGAAATTGTTTATACGAGTCTTTCTTGGCTTTCTCTTTTGGCTTCTGTTTACAAGTTTTATATGTGACGCGGAATTTAAAAAAAACTACCGGTATGCATAAAAATAATCTTCTGATTTGTGATTTGCGTATTCAGTTCGGCGGAAGCCAATCGCGGCGTGCGGTACCTAAATTTCATGACTCCGACTGCCTAGAATGAGATCGAGACTCTATCAGGACACGTCTCTTGTTTGAATGGATCAATCATAAAGGTCTCTTCAAAATCAAAACCGCCCAGATCTGCTCAGACGTTTCTAACGCATCCTAGACGAGTTCTAACAGAAACCCACGCATCCCTCTTGGTAAGAATGTGTGTTGAGTAACCTGGATCTGGGCAGAATTACAAATGGGCTTCTTACCCAGATCTAGTTTGAATCTAGTCAATATTTCGCGTTGGGACCTTTCTGGATCAGTGTTTGTCTGCATGGTAACAAACAGGAAATCAATGTAGTAATTGTAAGTTGTAATTTTCAATATACTCGAATGAACTGTACCAGACTGTCATTCAGTGAATGATGAAGTTGGAGGAAAATATTCTGCAGGCTTGTGCGCAAGTGATTCATTCAAATATCGCAACAGTGCAGAATGCTGTGTGTGTCGCAAGTTGACGACCAACCAACCTTCTAGCGCGAACAGGCAAACAATCCACTCCAGTGTAAACAGGTCCGTGGGACGTGATAAATGCCCTCTGCACTTAATCGAAGACGGCGAGTATCAGTATTTGCTTTCCAAAATTCGAATCCGTTCTTTGCAAAGTGATATGACCGAATCGAGTATAGAGAGAAGCGTAATCGACATGTAAAACATGCTCAAGATAATCAACATATGAAATGCTTTTCTGGTCAGTGCGGGGTAGGGGCCTTGGAACGGGCTACATTGCCTTTCCAGACACTGCAACGAGCCACCGTGCGACCTGAACTTCCAGACCGTTTTTCGATATGATCAATAGGTTTTGAGGTAGCGAATATTTGGATGACCCCGGTTGGACGCTTATTGGAAGAGAAAAATAATTTTGGGCACATGCTCAAATGTACGGGATATGAAAACCTGCTGTGGAATTTAAACTATTAGAACAATTTCCCTTTAAAGGTCGCGCACTACGCAGTAACTTGTCAGTTTCCTATTTGTTTGCACCTCGCGATCCGATGACCCCTTCCAGACCCGCGTTTTAGCCATCAGGGGGGCGGGTCAAGCGAATCCAGTCGCCTTAGAAGCTTTAGGCTACGCCTCAAAAATGTATGTTTTTACTAGGTTTAGATAGAAAATTTAATTCCGGATTGAAAATATTCAGGAGGGATAGATCTAATAATAATGTTTTTTGGATGTAGTTTTTTTCCACGAAAACATGATTGCTGTGGTTTTTTTAGACTACAAATAAATCATCTTTTCCCGACCTACAGCTTTTTTTCGCTACCTCGCGAAGATTATTTGCTTATAATGACACTCTCCATCGAATAAAAATATACCAAGCAAACGCTTTGGGTTGAATCACTACATGGGTTGAATCAGTCGGGTGGCGGAGGGCGCCACGAGTGTAAATTGTAAACAACACTCATTCAGCTTCAAACACACCGCCTGCGGCGCCCTCCGCCACCCGACTGATTCAACCCATGTAGTGATTCAACCCAAAGCGTTTGCCTGGTACACAAATACTTGGGGGGGGGGCATGGTTTTATTGCCCCTCAGGGGAGTTGATTCGGTTGATTCCCCCCTGGCGGGCTAAACGCGGCTCTGATCCGTTCCAAAGTAGTCCGTTCCGGGATTTCTACCACATCGATTGCGATGGCGCCTTGTTTCGGACTTTGCTTTGGGAGCATTATAAAGTCGTCCCAGAATCAAGTAAAAGATATTTACTTTTTCGCTAATCATGTGATTGTCATTGTGAAATGCAAAGCTCATAATCGATTAGTCCATCCCGTGGCTGATAGGCGATATCTAAAAACTCCTGAAACGTGGCGCGTAAAACTCGAGCTGAGTGGTAATCCGCCGTGTTGAGTATCCTTTGAGTCCTGTGGCATATTTTACGTTGCATAAACGGATCGTTACCTGTCACAACGTCAGGACATAATATTGCAAACGCAAATCCAACATCGGATTTCTACCCAAATTATCCTACCATGGAATCGTTTGGCAAACCAGACAGGTATGATTACAAGGGAGCAGCCGGAGTTGTCATAGAGGACGGCGCTGGGCGCAAAGCTAATGACGAGGACGGCTCTGGGCGCAACGCTAATGACCAGGTTCGTGGGCGAACCCCCCCCCGTAAAGTACAATTCAATAAGAATTTTATTTATAGATTCATCAGCATTTTCCTAAACTTACTAAACTCTGGCTGGAGGAAGGCCCAGGACTTCAGACGTGGACTATTTCAGCTTGCTCGGGTGCATTTGGCGGGTACGCCACCGGGTCACTTCAGGATTCTTTTAGACATTGGATACTTTTCGGCTTTCTCCTATTTGCGTTGCTTGTATTAGTTGGTTTGAAGGTATTTTCTCGTATTTCCCCTAACCACTATAAACAGCATGTGTGGCCTACTGCTATAGTCTATGGAATTGCGTCTGTGATGTCTTTGATTGCTTGGATTGTTTGGTTCTTTGTTTTGCGTGGGCCTTGCAATTGTCTTTGATTGCTTGCTTCTATGTTTTGCTTGGGCACAATATGGAGAATTTCATTTTTGGCTCACTTGGTAATGGGAAACAGTACATTGCTACCCTAACCGAAAAAATGCTTCCCGAAAAATAAAAATCACACCACTGCCTTCCAGAAATCCTAACGCTACAGTATGAGGAGTCTGGCCAAATCCTGGTCACCCTGTTTTTCGGCCGAATGCGGGCCATTCTAAGTTTGTAAGAGCACATGTGGCGTATCGAGCGCAATCTGCAAACATATGTGATGGACAAGGACTCGATGGATGCCCCAGGTAGGAAAAGTGATGGTCACCCGGGAGCCACGGGATTCAAAGTGGATTCGCGTGGAGGATGAATCTCGCGGAGT